>JBAWJQ010003102.1:0-91193 GCA_037783105.1 Bactrocera zonata | reverse complement strand
AACAATTTCTTCAGAGATTTTAGCCTTACCCAAGATGATGACTCGTGCCAAATTTCATGTTGATATCTCGGCAAATAAAAGAGTTTTCCACACAAGGACTTGAGTTTCAACAGTCGGTTTGTATATTAACTATATGCTAAAGTTGCTCGATATCGGAGAATGTGCTAAATGATCAGCTTCTTGATGAGAAAAAGACTTGAACAAAATTTCAGATCCGTATATCAAAGGCTGAAAGACTGATTCGCGTATATGTAGAGAGACTAACATACGGACAATGCTAAATCAACTCAGCTTCTCAAGCTGACCATTTTTTCACACATGTGTCAAATATAGGGTGTTACAAATTTAGTAGTAAACTTAATATACCCTCTCAATGGTATAAAAAAAATAAAAAATAAAATTTTTGGAAAACCTTTTCTATATAAAAGGTGATCCATGTCAAGGTTTCCTACTTCTTTAAAGAAAAAAACAAACAGAAACTTCGAATTTAATGAAGAACAAACATTGGAAATCATTCGAAAGAACATTTTTTAGCAATTAGTTTTTGAAGATTATCTCTTCCAAGTGTAAGCCGTGGCTACATTTCAGATGATCTATACATCGTGTCCAATTTTCGATACCTTGTTTTAGCATTTCGACCAGTAACTGGCGAAACACATCTGCGAAGTTTTCTTCCAAGGCCTGAATCGAAAGCGCAATTGTCCGCATAAACTTAAGATTTTACTTATCCTCACAGTAAAAATTCTAACAGTGTGATATCGCACGATCTTGGTGGCCAATCGACCACCTCAAAACGTTAAAATATCTGCTGTGTTCCCTCAATAAAACCATTGATTGGTGCAATATGTGGGAAGTGACGCCGGTTCGTTGGAAACCAAATGTCGCCGAGATCACGAGCTTCAATTTCAGGCATAAAATAGTTGGTTATCATGGTGCGTTAACGGTCGCCCTTGACGTTTACATTCCCACCGGCATCATTTTTGAAGAAAAAAAAAACGTCGGATCTTCCTGGAGCTTTTCAAGAGCCAATAAAAAAAGCGATGTCGCCTGGGAAGGTCGAGCGCCTTCAGTTCTTACACAAGCTGTGTTATTTAAACTTTCAATTTAAAGTCTCGACGTAAAATGCGCCACGTCGTTCCGTACGTCAGTCCGAGTTGCTGTGAATAGCGCCGAAACGGTCTTCTTGTACTCTCTCAGCTATGATTGCTTTACATCCTTCACTGCGTGCTGGATGTGGTCTATTTGGTCGAATGTCATCCACTAATGAATGCTGGATCTCAAGATGGGTGATGCTGTTGCGAATAGTATGCTCAGTAAGCCAATTATGTTGACCATAAATTGAGCAAGAAACATTCTTAATATGTAGAACGTAATTTATCTTATGTAATAATGTTGAATGATTCTTAAACGTTGTTCGGGCGTACGTCTTTCCATGATGAAATGACAAACAATACAGAAAATATTACAGCTTGACATGACTCACGCGAGATCTGACAGAAAAAGGTAATTGAAAAGAGTACCTCCACTTGGATTATCCGCCATTTACCTTAACGACAGCAAAGTTAAACCTACTCTTTTTAAGCCCAGTAAAAGTATGAAATCAAAAAAATTTTACATATACTTCTGGGCTTGCAATTATCACGTGGCATACGTAGAGAGATCACATGAAAATAAGCAAACCCAGCTTAGTCTGAAGAACAAGCTCCGCATTTATAACGCCATACCTCAGCATTAGGGTTCTATGGAAATCAAAACTGAGCCAATTCTACTAGACTAGAGTTCTTTGCAGCATATTTGCTGTGCTTTTCTGTCTGAGCAACCACGCCTTCCATCGAGATTTCAAAGTTATCAATCTAAAGGAAATTATTGTAGAAGTTAGTAGTAAAGGGAAGTTTACAGCATATACAAGGAACACAGCCCGACTTTTCGATACGCTTTTTTTAAGGTTTAAGAGTTTCGTCTAATTTTTTTAAAGAAAAAACAATAAATAAAAATTTGATTAATAAATTTTAGTTATTTAATTGAAAGAAAGAAGACTATCTCCCTCTGCCTTTCTTTACCAAAAATATCGATAATAATTGAACCGTAAGAGCATAGAATTTTTCTCTGCTGCACAGTGTAATTTGGCACACAGTCAAGGCTTTCAAGCGCGCCTCCTGCTGCCGACGCCATTGTCGCTGCCGTTTGCGACTTTTTTCCCACATTATCAACAAAGCTTTCATATGCTTTGTTCTATCTGCTTCATTCGCTTTGTTGTTATTCAATCAGTGCTTCAAATTTGATATCTGCACTGAGTTCGATTCTTATATTTCTCGACTTTTTTGTGTTGCTTTTTGTTAAGGTCATATATGTAGTATTGCGGTTAAAAGTAGTTTAAGTCTGACAGGCTTTTTTTTTTGTAATTAATGTTGAATATTCAACGAAATTTTATGAGGTTTATGGGAATTAATTAAGGGTCTATTGCAAAAAAAAATAGACAAATCGTTTTGGTGAGTCTTAAAAAATTATTTTGATGCCAAACAGAGCTTAACTTTTCAAGTTAATTAAAAAAAAATATTTCATGAGAAATCAGTGGTATTCGAAGAGAGAGCAAAAAGGCATAAATTGTCTTATACTGCTGTAGAGGAGCTATTGGAAAAAAGTTGAGAGATCTCACCGAAAATCTTTTGGCTCTATGACACCATAATTAAGTCCTTTATGTACTATGGAGTCTTTATGTAGTAGAGGGCTCTAGAAAAGACAACACTTGCAAGGAAACTGGAGAGCGTTCAACAAGCAGCGCTCATTAACATGCGTGGTCCTAACCACTAAGGTTCGCTCCAACTATGGCACTTAACGCCATCTTGCACATAGTGCTGATAGACATCGTGAGGTGTATGGCTTCGAAAGTTATTATCAGACTCAGAGAAACTGGATTCTTAAAAGAACACGTGTCTGAATACTCGAATATCCTCACACACTTTGATTTCCTGCCGGATTACTTGAATTATGGAGTCGGCAAACCGAACTATGGCGGCTTCTTCTGCCTCTATATACCGGCGAGGGAGTTGTGAGTGGGAAAAAGCTGTTGGGGGAGCTTATTTACGGATGGATCATTGCTAGCAACTCCAGCTTCAGACTTCCTGACTATTGCAGCGTTTTCCAAGCCGAGGTTCCAGCCATTAAGGTAGTAGAAGATTTACTGCTTCAGAGTGCAGCCTCCTTCAGAGAAGTGACCATCCACTCAGATAGCAAAAAGACGATACTAGCCTGGAACTCTTTAACAGTGCATTCAGGGTAGGTGAAGGAGTGCCTAACCTCGCAATCAATAGCATCGAGTGTCTTTGTGATAAGACTGGTATGGGTCAGGCCAGGCCACACCGGAATCACACGATATTGAGCTGACGTTTACGTCACGCAAGACTTCAACGCTTTTTGCGAAGTTTATTACAGACTTGATATCTAATTCTGAAACTGCCTCCACTCCAGTCTCTTAAACTGTGAAGCTTCCAGATGCAGAATCCGGTAAAATATAAGTCATTTTTAAAGTCTGCATTTTCTATCTGCTTTTTACGCGCCAACACCTGCTCAAGTAATATTTTTCGTTATTCATGCTTCGCATTAAAGCAATGCAATATTGTTTCGTCGAATATACTTCACGCGACGTTATGTTAAGTTATGTGATTGTAACGTCATTAGGCAGAATTTGGCAGTCAGAGGCGCAAACTGACTGACGGCATAATAAAGTAGGCGCAAAATCAATGTAGCATATCAAAGACACAACAGAGAGAATATCGGATGTTTTGAAAAAGCAAACCCAAAAGAGAAAACGCAGCAAGAAATAAGACAAAACTAAAAACAAGCAGAAATCCAAAATGAAATTGATACGAGTACAGTTTGAGTAAAATCCATCTAAACCCAACCACAAAAAATTAAAAAAAAACCGATAAGAAAACAAATAAAGAAAACCAACAAATATTGCAACAAAATGTTTGAAGATATCTATAGCATTAACAATTTATATAAATATATGCCACACCTCTCCAGCAGACATAAGAAAGTATGTCGGCCATTATTGCGCAATTAGTATTATAAATAAAAGAAAAATAACAACAAAAAATTAGCAGCATTTATCTAAATAAAAAATGTGGCAAAATAGCACTTATAAAGAATCTGGTTCGTCTATCTGTTGTTGACAGTTGACCCCGTCGAAGTGTCGCGCGCAGCAAAAGCATGCTTTCGCGGACAGCGGGTGGTATGAGTAACATTTAATTCAATGCAGCGGGAAGATGAGCAAATTTTTGAAAAATTTAAGAGGAAATTAAATTAAAAATGTACGCAAAAGAGGGTGATATAGAAAAAAACAATATGTCAAGTTTCAAAATTGATGCTTAGCATATTTGTAAAAAATATAGGAAATTCAAGAATATACTATATGTATGTCTATAGTATTATACTTGTATTTACATAGATATATGTATGAGGAACCAAAGTTGATTGAAAATGTTGAATTTTCAGGAAAGAAATGTTTTTTAGGAATTATAAAAGACAGACAAGTCAAATTAATTTAGGTTTTTATATACTATACCCCTTATATAACTATGATCGGATGCTGTCTGTAGCTTCAGGTTTTTTCAAATAAAATTTTAAAATGTTTTTCAAAAATAGGAAGACTTTTGTGGTATTTCATATGTGATATTTTCCATTTTCAAACTATTTTTATCTATTTTTATTATTATGAAGTGATTTACATCATCAGTTGTCTTGTAGCTGGTTCGCTGGTTGATTGACAGAAAGCAGAAGAATGCCTAATCAGAAGCTGTCGTCCTTAAGCCTTATTTTGCTCCTAGTTTTTATGTTCAATGTATACAAACTACGAAACATTCAAAAATACCTTGGATATAATCAACTGGCTAAACTTTTCCAATTTTTCTGTCTTCTAAAAGTAGTTGAGGAAATCCCGTCTGAACTAATTAGCAAATAGTGCTAGAAATATTCTCAAAAAACTTGAGCAGTCGACATTCATCAGCTTCTCTGGATTTTTCACTAGCAAAGTCAATAGACATAGCGCATAACAAGTAGTAATCATTTGGCGCTACGTGTGGACTATTAAGTGGAAGTATAGAACTCTTTCAAGCCAGATGGATAACGAGATTCTGGCAAATCATTATCGATATGTTGTCCTGGTGGCACAATTCTTCTCTTATTGCCTAAAGCTGTCTACTTCTGGGCGACTGCTTCCTTTAGTTGATCCAATTGTAGACAATATAGGACTAGTTTGACTTTGGGGGAATAGCTCGCATTAAATGATACTCAATACCTTCAAACAGATTGCAAAACCTTCTTGAATTTCAAACCTAGCTTTGCCATTTCGCTTGATGCTGCCGTAAACGATTCACTTTTCATCACTAGTAACCAAGCGCTTTAAAAATGGATCGATTTTATTGCTATTCAGCAGCGATTCTCAATCTTTAGCTACTGAGCAATCGAAGTAGTGCTTACATGACTGTCGGACTTTACGATCACTATTATTTTATTAATATTTTCGATGATTGGTCTTCTTTCAAAATTACCGGTAGGAAATTGATGAAACTAACAGCATGATACTATTCATATCTTCAGTCACCCGCGGTGCATTTTCCGCTTTGGCTAAGAAACTCTGTAAAATAACGCGTATTTTTTCGCTGGTGTCCACATTTGGCGCGTGCTCAACCATTACTAAGTCAGGCAATCACAAAACTGTCAGAGAGTATTTTTTAGTACGAAATCTTATCTTTCTAATGGCATATAGCTTAATCCGATTGCAGTTGTGCTATATATTAATAAAGCCATAATGGTAAAATTATCGATTTCTCTTAAGGGAGTATTCTAGTCTAGAAGCATAAATTTCAGGTAATTTTTAAAGTGTCGTAAAAACAAGACAATTAATATTTTTACAATCCATTTTTGTTAGTTATTTGCTAATTTTAGAAGAGTAGAGAAAAAAATTAAAAACCAAAAAAGGTAAAAAAGTTCAAAAATTATGAGCTGACGAAGAGGGGGGTCTCTAAAAATTTCCACGTGACCATGCCCATGATTTCAACCCTCCTAGTTATCTGAAACTAAACAAAAAAGATTACTAATCTAGAATAATGTCGCAATGGTCGGAACTACGAAAAAGTGGGAAACATTTTTTTCACAAAATGGCGACTGCCTAAAAAAAGCTTTTGGATCACTTTTTCTGACTATTTCGAATTTTTTAAAAATAATAAAAATTAAAATTTTGGGGCTAGTTCCAATCATAGACAAGCCCATAAAGAAGACTCTATAAATATTTCAAGTAAATCGGTCCAGTAGAACCTGAGAAATCGTGGGCATCGTTCCAAAAAAGTCAGTTTTGAGAAAAACGCGTTTAAAGTTTCGCGTTCCGGCCGAACTAGTTTTGATGCCGGGTCAGAAAAATGCCTATATCTCCGAAAATAATTTGAATTTTGAAAAATTCTCTTGTACGCATATTCTTGAATAGTTAAACTTTGAAAACATAAGAAAAATTTTTTATTTTTTTAAATTTCTCGACTAGAATACTCCCTTAACAATACCACATTTCATATGTCATAAAATGATATATGACTTCACTAAAATATGCGAATACCAACATACTTGTATATATATTTTTACTAGTAAAACTTAATATTATTTTTTATGTACAATGCATTCAAGTCACGTAAGATTTAGTTTTGGGTTTCAATAAGCTATACAGTTTCCTGCCTTAATAATTTTGCAAACTTTCAATAGGTGTGTCTCTCCACTAACAATAAAATAAGACAAAATAATTTTTAAATATTAACTTAAAAGTGCGAAACTTCTTCAAGCTTAAAATAAGACTTAACTGCATTAGCAGCAGTTGGGAGCTCTCAATTTTCTATTTCTCTTTTTTGAGAAACTCATATTGTGCATTTCATCTGCCATAGGTGCGTGTCTTTGCTGAGATTAGCATTTCAAATAATATGCTGAATTATTAATTAAATTGTTGTATTAGTTGAGAAAATTTCGGCAAGTTTCTTCAACTATTTATATCAACATCAAATTATTGAAATTGTAGTAGAAAAGGCAGAAATACTTACTAGCTCATCTTGAATAAGAATTAAAAATGTGGGAGGCAGCTTCTACAAACAAAATTAAGATCATACTATATACCAGTATAGTTATTTCACCCATATATTTTATATCAACTATTCTGTGAATGATCCTCATGAGTGCAGAAGTCGTTATAATAAGCTACTCTTATACTTGTTAATGTCACTATATATTATATTTTTCAAATAAATCGTCCTACATTATAGAGCGTGACATAAGCTACAGAAATTTCTGTATTTCGTAAGTTTGTCTTTAAGTCAGTTCTTGGACCATGGAAATCCATTTTATCAGTCGTCTGTAATGTGGGGCTAAGATAATAAGTAAGTTTTTAAGGTCCTTTAGAATTAAACTTAAATTTGGTCCCAAATAGTGCCTTACTTTCCAGGGAAGAAAAGGAAAGGAGTGAGGTTTCAAACTATTTAATCAAGTGAAAGGTGGCATTTCTCTGCAAACTTAATAACCAAAATCGCCTTTCATCTACCAAACCACTGTATTGTCTTCAAAATGGAAACCACAGCAATTAAAAAAAAAACACTTCTTGTTCAGACAAAGGGTGCACTCACAACATTATGTCAACAGATATCATAGAGGCTGTGAAGTTACGAAAGCCTCTTAGAGTTTCATCAAAGATACTGAAAGAATGTCTTGATCTCTTAATGGAGCTTATAACCTATTTCTCGATAAGCGTACAATGGGCTCCAGGGCGTAGTGATATTTCCAGAAACCGTGAACCAAATAACCAACCAGATTAGGCAGCGCCCTACAATTTGACTCCAGAAAAAAATATTATTTGTTTCTGACTACTTGTGGTTATTTAATTGACAAACATGTTCCAATTATGGCTGAGTCTCCGTGAAGTAAACTTGTAATTTTCTCGACAGGCAGACACACGTGGTAAAAAATTGGATTTGGACTAACCTACCGATTGCTACTACGGAGTGCATCCACCTTCAGAGAAGTGACCATTCACTCAGATAGTAGAGCGGCAATATAGCCTTGAACTCATTCACAGTGCGTTCAGGGCTGATCTAACGTCGCTATCTCTAGCAGCTAGAGTTTTTGTGATTAGACCGGTATGGGTGCCGGGCCACAGCGGAACTGCAGTTAATTGCAAAGCCAATGAGTTAGTAAGGAAAGGATCGGATCGGTGCTCCTTCATCTTCTTGTGTTCTACTACTAGATAACTGGCCACGCGGATGCTCGTCCAACGCTGAGCTAGCATCGGTACTTGTGCGGTTGCAAAAGCCTTCTGGCCGAGGATAGATCGCAGGAAACCTAATAAGCTCTTAGCCCTCGGTAAGGCTAACATCTCATTATTAGTGGTACTCTTAAGAGGCCACTGTCCTATTGCCTTTCATGCGGTAAGAATGGGTATCTTACCGGATGCCGACTGCAGAAGCTCTTCGGAAGAAGATGCGGTAAAAACAAGCCAGCACTTCCTGCTTGACTGTCCCACGCTTGGGAAGTCAAGACTTAGACACTTGGGGGCGCATACCTTTGGCCATCCCACCGAACAAGTGGGTGTTGAAGTTAAGCGTCTGTGTAACTATGTGTTGGCTACAAAGTGCTTCGCCAATCTGTAAGTCCGAGCACGGGAGTTCTTATTCAATGACATCACAAAGGACTACATTATTAGTCTACGGGAGTGCCAACAGGTCACAGTGCAATTGGCAGCAGACTCTGAACACCATAAAATTAATATTGTTGCAGCCCTCCAGAGATAAAAAAAACGTCTTTTGAGCGAACAAGCTCTTTTTATGGGAAAATTATCGCAACTATCGCTCGAGCGCTTCTTGAGAAGCGTATGTCCTAGGTTGTACAGATAAAACTTTTTGTATTGAAGAACTTAATCAGTAGCATCCAGCGATTTAGAGAGAACATAGTAGAGAGAGCTGATTTTAGCCCCGTTGATTTTACATTGAGCCTCATAAATGTCTAGGTACATCATTCACTCTACCTATGTTTGTCTCATATATAATTCAATTATTGCTTAAACATTAAGTTCGGAACCAGGCTAAAGCTGGTGCTTAAAAATAAAAATAATGTGATTGCTAACCTCCAGAATTTGCCTCCTCTCAAGAGACAGCACATTCTTTTCATTGGTTAAAATTCAGAAGAATATGGAAGCTAATTGACGAGGAAGTGCACATACATTTGATTTCATTTGATTTTGATTTCTTTACGGCAATTGAACGTAGTACTTTCTACACAACAGTTAAAAATGTCTTTCCCGTCGTCAAATGGCAAACGGGACTCTCTTAAGTCAGCTCACCCATTTACTGTAGACTAACATCTTGCACTGCCATTTACTAAGTCGCTCCGTACTTGACGGCACAATTACTTCTGCTGACTGCCGCTTTGTCATCGCTCATTTCGAATTCCCACTGGAGTGTGTACCTGGAGTAAGGGACTGAGAAAGAGGCGTGTGCCGCACGGCATCCAGAGACACGAGTCATTGTAATCCTTTCGGGCGGTTGGTTGTTGTACATATATCTTTCTTATTTCTTGTATTTTGACTTAACTTATTTATTTATCATTTGTTTTGCTGCTCTGCTTCTCTTCCACTCGTTTTTTTTTTGCTTGCCATGCAACCTTCAACATTAATTTCGTTTGTTATGCGCTGAGTCTTTGCGTCGTCTGTTGTCTTTGTTGAAGCAAAAGTTGTTAAGTTTGTTTGCAATTTTATTCATTTGTTGCTGCTGCTGCGCATTTGTTCTTCGAAATTTGTTATTGTCATTTGTTGTTGTATATTTTTTTCTTTCAAATTTCTTTTCGTATTTTTTATTCTTCGCTTTTGTGTTGTTTTGCTGCACGCAAAAGTTTTGCAATTAATGAATTCCATGCGTTGGGACAACAGCAAAGAAAATAACAACAACAATAAAAAGCAGCAACAACTGTAGGAAAACATTGACAACTGCATTGACAGCGACAGTTGTTTAGCGCCTCGCTTGTGGACTCACAACATGACAGTTACACACATTTACAGCAACGCATTTCGCTAAAAAAAACTCCTTGTCGCAGCTAAAGCACCGTTATATTGCAGTGGTACGCATCAGCTAACGGTCTCGCTGGTGTAAATTGAGCCACGTTGCGCTTAGCCAGCTTTCCGCTGCAACTTTTCCGTTCGTCCAGCTCCGGCGGCACCTTTTGTTTCTCTTAAATGAACCCGCCTGCTGTTTGCTCTTCGGACTTTGGCGAATCTTTTTCGGATCTTTGTAGATTTCGTTGTCTTCCTTTGGCCTTTGTTTGTTGATTTTGGCGAATTAGGATTTCCTTTAGCTGGCTATTGTATTACAGTTAACTTTCGCCTTCCACTTGTGGACTTTATTATTGCTTTTTGCAGCTCAGCTTTTGTCATTTTATACTTTGCTCTCAACTTCTTGAGTTTATATGTATTTGGCAGCAATAAAGCGTTGTACCGTTTTAATCCTTGGTTTGTGTAATCTCGAGTTTCTTTTCCATTGTTTTGTAGCGATTATCCGTGCAATGTCAATACTTAAATTAAATAAATGAAAGCAATATCTGGCAGTGTTGGAGCGTCGGTCGAAGGTTTAAAGAGAGACATGATTTTATATTTTTGTGTATTAGAACACCTTTGATTTAGAAACAACGCTTTCCGAAGGAAATCATAACCTCATTTCAATGGTATAACCTTGTTCATCACATACTTTTTTCTTCAAGACAGCAATATCTAGAAATTGCTAATCTTCATAAATTTATAGACACTGTTTCTCAAATAGAGAATATCATGTCTATTCTAATGTTTTAAGCGCCTTTTTTAGCCTGATAGATACCTCGGTATTTTTCATTTTATTCTTTTCATCCCCTATAACGTTTTAGGAACCTCTTCTTAAGTAAACTGGGTGACTGTGAGATTTGTTTACACTAATATCTCGGGATACCTTCTACAATCTCGTCAGATTGCCGAAAATCATCATCTACTGAAAGACTTGAAATTGTATCACTCTTCATTAAACTTTTAGATTATGTGAACTAAAACTCAGGTTGAGGGAATGAGAAATCTTTGAATAGACACTTTGTAATCCCGCCGATCTATGTCAGATTTCATGACTCGTCTGTCCAGAACAGAGAGAATTTCGAGGTTCTCTACGTTTTTAAAGAAAAAGCAGAGAAACTATAAATTTTATAGATAATGTCTATTATAATTCCAAAACGTATTCTTTGGCATATAATATATGTATATATAATGTATATTTTTGACGATTATCTCTTTCAAATGTTGGCCGCGGCTACGTCTCAGATGGTAGATCCATTTAGTCCAATTTTCGATGAGTCGCATGATGTTTTGCTCCAAGGCCTGAATCGAAGCCTAATGGTGTGTTATGAAACCATCAATCAAACGTCAGATCCAAAACGTAAAATTATCTGCTCACCGAAGTGTTGTCTCAATAACTCCGTTGATTGATGCGACGTGTGGGAAATGGTGCCACTTTTTGGAAATCAAATGCTCCCGAGATGACGAACTTTAATTTCAGACACCAAATAGTCGGTTGTCATTACGCCATAGATGGTTACGATATCATCGGCATCATTTTTGAAAAAATATGGACCGATGGTTCCAGCTGCGTACACACCTTATACCAAACAGTTGCTTTTTTGGAAGAAATGGCAGCTCTTGAATTCCTTCTTGTTGCTTTTCATCCCAAATGCGGAATTTTCGCTTCTTTACATACTCATTGAGCCAGAAATGGACCTCATAGCTGAAAAAAAATTGGCTCAAAAACATCGGATCTTCTTGGAACCTTTCAAGAAACCATACAGCGAAGCGATGTTGCTTGCGAAGGTCCAGCGGCTTCTTGTACAAGGATTATTTTGTACGGTTTGAAATAAGATCTCGACGCAAAATGTGCCAAGTCGTTCCATACGTTGGTCCGAGTTGCTGCGACCGGCGCCGAATCGATTCTCTTTGGTCTTCGTACGCACTCCCAGCTACGGTTGCTATATTTTCTTTTCTGCATGCTGGACGTGGTCTATTGGGTTAAATGTTATCCAATAATGAATGATGGATCTAAAGATGGTTAATGGTGTTGCGAATAGTGTGCTCAGTAGATCGATTATGTTGACCATAAGTTGAGTGTAATAAGTTCTTTACAGATCGTAGATTTTCGTAATAAAGTTGAACGATTTCTAAGCGCTGTTCAGGCGTAAGTCTCTCCATGATGAGTTGCCTAACAACACTGAACAAAAAAACATAACAGCTTGACGCGACTCTCTAACGATCTGTCAAAAAAAGACTATTGCAAAAGGTTATTGTACTGAGGTCTACTTGGATCACTTATTGGAACTTTTTGGGGACCCATATTTACAGAACATAACTTAAGGGAACGGTGGCGGCTTAGTTTATTAGGCGTCGTAAAATTAGGTGAGATGAGATTAGGATACGTTTCTTATAAGAACTTTGAAATCATTACTTTACAAGAAGGGAAATTTCCGCTAATCTCAGGGGATCCTTTTAAAAACATTTCATTCTCTACAGTAAAACAAATTGTTCGGTATCTCTCGGAGTCCAACCTGCCCATATCATTGATTTAGCTAGTGAGATAGGTCAATATGGTTTCGTCTAGCTTTCTTCTATTGATTTCTCTCAGTTCTTTAGCTAAAAGGAACTACATTATACTAGAAAAAGAATGACAGATACTAGTATTGAAACATTTTTTCATGAACTCATTTTAACAGCTTGCCATACAAGTAACTAGATAAAAGATTGTTCATTTCAAGCCGACATGTAAATTTTTTTGGGAAATAAGCTATACTTATATAATATTAGCTCAAACTCGTTGCTTCTCACAATGTTTCCACAAATAGCTTGCCTACCAGTTCGCCGAAGTATGTATAAGACAACCAGACGATTGCCAAAGCATTTCCGAATAAACATACATTTTTTTAATGCCTTTGTATATGTTTTAAATGCGACAGCTTACTTTACAGTTACTCATAAACATAAGTGCAAGCTGCATTCCGGCGGGGATATATAGTCCATGAGCTTCATAGTCCCTTTGGACGGCAGCACTTCATATGCTGACAACTGTAATAGCAACCGCTTGAATAACTGTAAGCGATCGTCCATCAAGCATAACTAAACTTATGGCCCGAAAAGCAACAATTTCTTCATCAAAAACATATTTCTGCGAGAGAATGCGCTCTGCTGCAGCGTTCAGCAAGACAAACAAGTGATAATAGACGAAATATGGCTACTTTAATGGCGCACATGTGACGGCCTTGTGCTCCTCTCTCGGCGAGTCCTGATGACATCTTTCTACTACTACGAGCTCATCTAATGAGCTGAGCTGCCACCTGAAAATATTGTTAGTATTAAAAATTGTAATTCTTGATGAATGGCCGCGTTTTCAGTGTCTAATCTCACTAATGTTTTTTTACTACCAGAAATTTATCTTGAACTTGATAATATGTTTTTGTTGTGCGTTTCTCGGTGACGCATAAGAAACCGGGACACAAAATGATGTCGACCAGTATCCACGGGCCTCTGTCTTCACAATCTCGAATCCGAAGTTTTTTAAGCGAAGAAGCTCAGTAACTTTAATCTTCTTATGCCGAAGCAACCTTAATATTAGCTTAAGCCCCCACTGATAAGTAGCGACGCAAATTAATGTCGACCAGTATCCTCGGTCCTGGATCTTCACAATTCCGATTACGAAGTTTAAGAACAGAGGGGTGAGATCACCATAAGCTGTATCGGTATTGAGGCTGCAGTATCTATTGCATCAGAACTGGTTTATGCGTGGCCGATTAGATTACCAGAATAACCCAACCAAACTTAACCCACCCTAACCGGTAAACCGGAACCCAAATTAATGTCTTCAGTATCCTCGGACCTCACAAGGTAGATTCCGCATTTTTTGAACTGAGGAAATTCAGAGTTTTTAATTAATTTAAAGCCCAACCTAACCAATCCTAACCGATAAGCACGACTCGGACACACTAAAGATGCAGTCTTGATAGAAAGCTCGGCACGAATCCAGCTTCCAATCTGGCATTCGAAATTTACACTGTGCGGCCGAGCTAACAATCCTTGGCAAGTCTATTGACGATCGGTCTACATTCCTATTACTTAGATTCAACTGTCGAGGGAACGAGATATCCTAGCATTAGTTAGTTTTAGTACTATCCGCTTATGGAATTGAAACAGCTACTGTCTGACACACCTTGTACTGTACGTGTGTTGTCCATGTGAGTCCCAATCTCCTGCTAGCAGTCTTTAAGCAAAAGCATGCGCAGCCGAACTATCGTTTATCTTACAGAAGTGGATACATGAATTCGGACCCTGAATTTTTGTTTGTCCTCCCAAAAGAAATGCCGTTATTGTAGTAGCGGCGGACAGTCCTTGACGGGATAAAAAATGCCGGGTCCGTTCCGGTTACGTAGACCCGGCTGCCGTGGGCACGGTCTGAAGCTAGGCTCTACTCCACCATATCTTTAGAATTTAATATTACTCATTCATCGAATTTTTTCGATTCGTTGAGAGTCCGACTTTATTTCGCTAATTTATAGCTGACTGTCAGGGAATGGCAGTATTATTTGCAATCCACAGGTCCGAGTTAACACTACCCTAACTCTAGGAGCGAATAAGTGGTGTTCATACTATGGTGAATGACTTTAATACCCCTTTCTTGCTTCCAGTCTTTACTCGAAAACTTGCGCAGCCAAATTGGCTTTTCTCTCACACAAAAGTTTTTGCGGTTCCAAACCTGAAACTTTGTTTTTCTGTCAATAAAGAAGCCTGTACTCTATTATATCCACCAAATTAATGTCTCTAGCTCACAATTTAACTCAATCTGGCAACACTTGCGACCGTTAAAACTCTATTACACACACCAAGTGAATATGTTTACTTACTTGTTTTTGTGTTGGGGAATTTTTACTGCCGAGATAATTCAAATGACAGCTATTTTGCGTATTTCATGTGGCTTCTTCTTGTTGCCACTCTCCGTTCTCGTTGTTTTTGCCAGCAAATATTTTATTTTTCATACTATATTGTTTTTTGTTTTGGTATATACATTGTTTTTGTCATGTGAATTGCTATGTGCTTCGGAATGTGCCTTTGATGGCATCGCAGCTTAGCTGTACTTACAACGCCTCTGCAAGGGTACAAGCGAGCAAAGTTTAGCCGAGACTGAGTCAACAACTTATGTAAATTGTACTGAGTTGGACTTGGCTGACTGACTGGCTGATGAGCTGAGCGCTGGTGATGGAGTTGATTTTATCATATGCGGGCGCTCGTGAGTCGTCGTGTATTTGTCTGTGCGGTTATGCATACTCGTATTCATTGCTTTTATAAATATTTGAGATTTTTACTTTAGAACCGCTCCATGTTGCATGTAGAAAAAGATTTGTGTTTGTAGCTAAAGCACCACAACACATTTTAGCTTTGTGCCACATTTTGTGGTATGCCTGCATTTTTGTCTCTTGTGTATTTATTTTATTTGCATCTTACACCAAATATGGTTAACATTTTGGTGAAGAGCAGGCGAAGACCAACCAATACCACACTTGCCGTACTTACATGTTTTGGTACGAGGCTGAGTTATACTCGTGTAGCGTATAATTATCAGTAAGGCTTTGTCAAACCGTGGCCCTGTCTTATGTTGTGGCCTTCATCAATCAGCTAAAACACTTTGTAGGCGAAAGTCGAAAGGAAGCAACGATCTTCGGTAAGGCATTTGAGTTAAGTCAGCGTTCAAAAGCTCACCTGGATATGGGTACATGGTGGCTCTTCTCCTTTGAAGGCGACAGCCTAACATTGGTTTATGAACCCCGTCAAGTTCCTCCGAAAACGGCTATCACAGAGAGTTCCATGACTATTGTTCACCGTTTAAAGTTCATAATTGTCGCCAGACCAACGATTGTAGATCCGGGATGTTTCGCACTTTAATCGTGACATGAAATAATTCCTACGTTTCCTAATCATTGACAAAACATGAATCCTGGATAAAGGAGATGTCAAGGGAGATATGAACTTCATCTCTCAAGCCCGTGGAAAACACTGTAACCTTCAGATCTTTCTACCCTCAAAGTCGATTATCGAATCCTAAAATATGTTCTACACTTCCATCGATTCAATATTTTATATGTAGAGCTTTCACTTTCATCCACAGAGCTTTCATTATATGCACAGAGTTTTCATTTCCTTCTTCAGAGCATTCATTCTCATCCGCAGAGCTTTTATTCACGTCGACAGACTTTTCGTTATCATTCACAGAGCTTTCATTATCCTCCGCAAAGCTTTCACTCCAATCTCAGAGCTTTCGTTACCATCTAATGAACTTTCATCACAGAGCTTCCACTCTCTTCCTCAGAGCTTTTGTTACCATATACTGAACTATAATTCACAGCGCGTTCATTACCATCCATTACTACCCCATGAGCGTTTACTATCATCCAGTGAACTTTCATTCCCAACCGCAGTCCCTTCATTATCATCCACAGATTTTTCGTTATATTCAGAGAATTTTCATTTCCATTCTTAGAGCTTTCATTCCCATCCGCTAAGCTTGCATTCTCGTCGTTAGACCTTGCATTATCATCCACAGAGCTTTCATTCCCATCCTGAGATTTTTCTTTACCTACTCTCTACTGAACTCTCATTCACAGAACTTCCGCAAAGCTATTATTATTATCCATAGAGCTTTCGCTACCATCCACTGAGCTTGCGATACCATCCACAGAGCTTTCGCCTACGTCACTCAAAATTTCAATCAATTTCGCAGCACTTAACGTAATCTGAAATAACAGTTATACTAAAATTTTCCAAACACGACCATTTATATTTGGCACGCGTTTCAACTCTGCGAATTTACTGCACACACCAGTCATAATGGGACGTACTGGCAGCCTGCGTTGCATGCCACTTTCTTCCACTTCAATTCACTTTTCTGCACATTTCGGTACGTTTTCATTCCGGTATAGTTCATCTTGGCGTTTTCGCAACATTATTATCCCTAACGGCGTGCAACGGTCCAGCCTAGCTACACAAACCCCCCGTGGATGTAACAAGCTATGCACCATATATACACTCACCTTTGGTTTGTTTCCTTTATCGTGAGTGACCTCAACTTTTTTGCCTCTCGAGTTCGTCCTGCTGTTGGTCTGCTGGTCTTCCAAAAATGTTGCCAACATTTTCGGCTGTTATGTGTTAAGCATGTTTGTATAAGTGTATATACTTATAATATGATATTCAACGCATTGCAGTGCAACAAGAGGTTGGTATGCGGAATGCCGGATAAAGCAGTGTGAGCGGGTGGTGGAGAGACGGCGTTCATCACTGGGGCCAGCATTGTAGCATTTATGCAGCACGCGGCAGGAATTTTCAATAACTCGAGGTGAAATTTTCAGTAATCCGAAATTTAGTGCGGCGCTGAAGGATGGTAAATATGGTAGCGGACAGAGGTGTGCGTTGGTATACAATGTATTTTGCTTTAAAAGACTGGTAGCGGAACTATAGATAGAACAAGTCGCCTATATTCTCCAAAGAAGTCAAACACTCAGTCCAAGAAAAAATCTCAAGCCAAACATAGTATACATACATTGTTGCTGTTGATTGAAAACCCAAGCTTTATGGCTTTAAGCTATTCATGGAATCTTCTTAATGCGCTCCCAAATGTAGGCAACATATGAGTAGTTGCCCTTTTTATCAAAAACTCGATGTTCTTGTTACATTTGCATTCACATGTACATAAAAAAATTGTTGCCTACATTTGGGCGCAGATTCAAAATCTTTATAATTATTATCAAATATAATTCCTGAATATTTTTGCAAATTATTTAATTCCAGAATCTTACTCTTAATTGGTATGCGCCCAAATGTAGGCAAACTAATTTTTTATATGTAGGAATGAAAATTTAATAAAACTGTTGAATTAAAATATGCATGAAATTTAATCCAAGCCTTACATAATTAGGTTATTTGCCTATAGGCTAAAGACATGAAGACACCATTGAGGCGGAGTCTCACTTTTCATAATAACCAGATTAAGCCTGTGAGCAAATATTTTTGTTAAAATTTCTGAAAAATTAATATTTGTTGAATATAAAGTTAGGTGGCAACTCCAAACAGTAATGTTTTGATTTTTATTATTAGTTATTGATATTAAAGTTCGGTGGCAACTCCAAAAAGCCATATTTTCATATATTGGGTTTACCTTAACATTACTCTTTTTAAAGCATGCTGATATTAAATTGTAAATATACCAAAAATTTACTTTATATTGCAAGCTAGGTGGCAACTGTACAAAAAAATATTTTTCTTTATTTTTAATTTTTGCCTTCAGTATTAGTTTTGCACGCATTTAGTTGCATAAAATATATATAAATATTTATTTCGAATTTAAATAAAGTTGGCAACCCTATCGTAACTTTTACTAGAAAATTTTTACTAAAAATCATGCAGAGCAAATGTTTACTCAATTTAATATTTTTGGCGCCTATAATAATGCTATTATTGAAATTGATAAATTGTTTTCGAAATTTGAAAAATGTGGCAACTCTATTCTAAACTACATGCACCGAAAATAAAAATTTGAAAGCACTTGAAGGCGCGAAGAGTCGTGTCAGCTTTAGCTTATTAATTTTTTTTCTACATGAAGTAATATGGCAACTCTACAAAATATAAATTGTATGGTATATTTGAATGACATACATATATATGTAGCAGTCTTTAGAAATATTATAAAATTGTATACCATGTTTTTTATTAAAATTAGGTGGCAACGCTTTTATTTAATAAATGATTAATTTAATAGTTTAAGCTCTTAAAATACTGCTACAATTGAAGTTGAAAAATTGGTTTAGAAAATTGAAGAATATGGCAACTTTAATCGTTTTCTAACAGTGTCTACTTAGAGTGATATGGCAACTCTACAAAATATAAATTATTATATTTATTATGTATTAAATTATGTACTAAATATTAATTAAATACATATGTAGCGGTCTTAGAAAATATTTTAAAATCTCATAAGGTGGCAACCTTCATATTCAATAAATACAATAGGTGACAAAAAACTTTTTTTTTGATACATGAAGGAATTTTGTCTGAAAGAAAGCAATTAGATGAATATTTTTCGATATTGGTATTCTCGAAGCTTAAAGCTTAAGTTTAAATGAAATATGTACATACATATTTACAGTACAAATGAGTTAATGGCCACAATATTTCCCAATCTGTTTTTGCGCTAGCTGAATTCAAAGACATAAAATGGCTAAAAAAAACACAAAATTAAAGCTCAAAAAGCTCAAATAAGTCCAAGGTTTACGTGAGCTTTTAAATTAGTTTTTCAAGAAATTTACTTTTTATAATAAGGAAATTCCAAACATATAAAATCAATATGAAAAATCTATATTTTTATCGATATTTGTGTTCATGAAGCTTAAAAGCTTAAGTTGAAATGAAATATGTAGATATAAATGAGTTATTAGTCACAAATCATTTTTTTCAACAAGAATTCCAATAAGCTTTTGCTCCTGTTGAAAACGTACATATAAAGACAGGATATGACAAAAAAAAGCTCCAATAAGTCCAAATTCACGTGAGCTTTTGATTTATTTTTTCAAGACATTTATTTTTTATAATAACAAAAATCCCAAAGAACCAAGATTTATATGAAAAAATACATTCTTTTATAGATATACAACTGACTTGGCCTTGAAGCTTTTTCTTAGCTTTTTAGTATAATTTTGTTGATATACATTTCCAAGCCTGAATTCTGCGAAAAATCATGCTACATTGTTGTTGTTATAATACATTTTATTAATTAATATTCTAATCACAGTCGATTTTCCATAAAATTTCATTTACTCCATCCTTGCTACAACTATCTATTTATACTCAGTACTCTAAGCACTCTATTTATAGCAAGTGAACTAAGCTTTCTGCGTAAAACCAAAAGCCACCAATTCATGAGCCCACTAATATTTGCTAGGCGAATGAGTTTATGAGTTTACTTTCTGCATTAATAAATCGTCTAAGAACTATACGCGGTTTCGCTAAATTCGGCAACGCGACCTTGTCGACACTCCAACGACTTGCCATAACAAAGATTTTGCACGCTGTCCTTTGACTCAACACGCCGATACGGCAAGCAAGGCAGTAATGTCTTTATTTAGTGCTGACTTACTCGGCATATTCATTAGCTTTAGCAAACATTGTAAGCATAAGTTTTTCTGCTTCGAAACTAAAGGAATATGAGTGAGTTGTGCGGTACCGAACGTGAGGGAGGGACACAAGTTCGCCTGCAAATGACGGCATGTCGTTGATGTAAGGTGTTTTTAATATGAATACGAGATACACATACATATAAAAGCAAAGAAAAATCATGCATACTATACACACACACATGCATGTATGTGTGTATGTATATATATATATATAAATGGAAATTTTCTGCTACATATGTGACATATGCATGTCTACATACACCTATCCTATGCAAAATCATATATCCTCCCGCAGCTATTTGGCATTGCTGTCTATATTTTAATAGTATGGCATGTCATATTTCCGCTATTCGCGCTTACACTCAATACGTGTACATATTTTGTTGTACTATATTTTTCTGCGAAATGCCAAAGTCCTTAAGGCGATGAACGGAAGTCAAGTAAACAAAGCAACGTGTAAGCAACGCAAAAAAGCCAATCAACCAGGATAAAGCACAGAAAATGCTAGACAATGCGAGCGGCATGTGGGGAGAGAACGCGGTGGCGTGGGAGCTGAAATAAAACTACCATTGTTATTAGAAGGCAGGTAGCAGAAAAAAGTTAAAGATCAAAATATGTCTGAATTTTCGAGGTGCTTGAATGATTTTATTTTTTGTTGATATCTTACTTTGCTGCAAATGATAACACGGTTTTTAGCTTGTGAGTTTTTTGTTTTGTATATGTTATAATATTAACTGTTTAAAAGATTCAATTAAATTTCAAAATCAATAAATTTTTACTTCTTCGTAAAGTAAAATATAATGGATTTCTATATAAAATGAATTCCAAAATGTGCCTGACTTAAGGAGTTACATGGCTTTCTTTGGGTTAAAATAGCATTTTTCAACTATTTTTTTCTCTTATTAAAAAATGAAATATATTATTTAAATTCTTTTTTGTTGCAAACATACACTATTAGCAAAGAAATTTTGAAATTTTTGGAAAAAAATATTTTGAAATCGGCCATTGCGACGCCGTTTCCGGTGACCCTTCGGAAAAAAGATGCCTCCGCGTTGGCAAGATAACTCCTTACAGGATCATCTAAAGTGAAAAAATACGTCTTTTGGTTAAAACATGGACTTAGAATATGGACGAAGGAAAAATATGCCTGAAAAGTGGATTTTTGGCAGACACTTTTACAAAAAAAAAATGAAAATTTCAGTGAAAATTTCGTGATTTTTTTTTTTTTTTTTTTTGAAATAGTTGTTATCGAAAAAAAGTTCTTCGTCCAAGTCCTTAAGAATTGTGTTTCACAGACCTGTGTGGAATTTCATGAATATCGGTTGAGCAGTTTTTGAGAAATCTTGCCAACCGACTTCAAAAACATGGTTTCGAGAAACACTTGTTTATAGACATCGCACTTAGCCTATCTAGCCTTGAGTGCACAAGTTCTCAAGTCTGTATCTCCGAAGCTGTTACTCGGATCAAGTTGAAAATTTAGAGAAATATTTTAGGGGTGTTGTAGAATTTGATAAGACAATAAAAAATATTATTTTTTTTTAAACCCGTAAGCCCATATAACTCCGTAAGGCAAAATTTCTCAAAAAAATCTGAAGTGAAAGTTTTAAATTGCAAAAAATATGAATAAACATGAATTTCGAAAGGTTATGCAATATTTTATGAGTACAAGTTTATGCTTTATGTTCGGCTTCAGCCAAAGATTGTGCTGAAAAATAAACTTTTCAGAATTAACTCAGACTCATTAAGCCAAAAATAAATATTGAAGGCTTAGCATGTTGATAAACATTTTGAAAGCTCTGCTGCTTTTTATTAATGTTATTAATTTTTTTTCAATTTCTAAGGAAATATTTTCACTTCTTGTTAAAATAAAGTGTTGTGGATTTCTTAAAAAAATTCCAAAACGTAACTGGCTTAAGAAGAAGATTCATGCTTAATGCTTAACTTATCATGCTTAAAAAGCAGATTTATTATTCTTTATAAAAACTAACATTAGTTTTGTTAATGTTAGAAATTTTAATAAAACTTTATTTTTTAAATAAACTTACTTTGAAAACAAAATTTCGAGTGTGCTTATTTCACGAAAGCTCAAGTCTGCTCACACCAAATAACAAATTGTAATGGTAATTAACGAAACCTAACAAAAACTATGCTTAGTTAGTGAAGCAACATCATACAGTAGAGCTTTACATACTCTTAGGTGTTTTTTGCATATTTTTTTCCCATAAACTTATTGAAATTTTCGGTAACAAGCCGCGGCAAAGTACCAGTTTAGCTTCATCATTTTCAGTTAGCTGGCTAAGCAGTGAAAAATTTGGTTGAAAAAAAGTAACATGCTCTTATTTGAATCTTAAATTACTCAATTTGCATTTTATACAATTTTTTTAAATCGAAATTATATAAATTTTCACCTTCAGCCAGTAAAATGCCACGGCAACAAATGTTCATCATACGCAATGTATTACATGCATACTCCTATACTCTGTGCCATACAAGACTAAGATTTCGTGTGATAATAATTGTGTACAAGAACCTTGATAACCGCGTATTATGTAAAAAAAAAGTTTCCTCCGAAAAAATGTTTACATTTGACAATAAATCATTGACGGTGAGCATATATCAAAAGAGTATACAATAGCTTTGGAAACTCTATTTAAAATTTGCCTTCTAAAGTGCGGCATAACTTGTGTCGTTTAAGAATATATTTATGTATTATGTATTATGGAGGTTACTTGACGGTATAACCACCACCACTTGCCACTCTTTTTGACCTTCTGTTTTGCTATATTCTGTAGTGTGAATTAGGAAATTGACTAAAATTTTGGCAAATACAATACTTTTGAAGTTTTTAAGAACAACTTCATTTGTAGGTAGAACGGCTCATTCAGAGTAAAAAAATTTATATATAGCTCATTTTGGTAGTTCCAAAGACAATTCCTTCTACATCTCCTCTATTGATGTATACACCCGGTTATAGCCGAGTGTACAACATAGCGCCAACTTTTCACTGTTTGCCGCCAATTGGAGATACCAAGTGCAGCCAAATTCTCTACACCCGGTATTGCCAACACGGGATGGAAGACTTACTCATCCTCTGCTACCGCCGGCGGGTGCTGCATTGAATACTTTCAGAGCCGCAGTATTTTCATCTATTCGGACGACTTGACCGAGCCATGCAGCTGCTGTCTCTTGATTCGCTAAACTATGTCATAGTCGCGATATATCTCATGCAGCTCATCGTATTCTATATTCGCCGTGGCCAACGCGTAAAGGACCATAAATCTTCCACAAAATCTTTCTCTCAAAAAGTCGTAACATCGGCTCCCACTGACCAGAAAACTTGATATTTTTTTTTTAAATCTGCCGAAGCTCGGAAATCACTCTTTTCAAGCAAAAATTAAATTTTAACACTCGTGTTTATTAATAAATTCCTAACTTAATTAAATAAAGCAGCGCGGAACTTCTATAAAAATAACTAATAAAAAAACGAGTCTTAACGGTGAAGCCCTTAAACTGCAATTATTCCTGGCAACTTCGCTCAAAACAACAACACACAAACTTTGCGAGCTGCAACGAAACCCCAAACAGACAATGCTTGGAAGCGCAGTGTTTACAAAAATGCTTGCCACAACAACAGCAACAGGCATGCTAGTACATACAAATACATGTACACATACACGAGCACACACACACACACTTACGAGTGGTGAATGTATGCAAATAACACACCCACTTACCACACCTTAAACAACAAGAAAAACATAGCCGAAACCAACAACAACTGCTTGCAACAGCAGTGGCAGCAATGAAGGCAACAGCAGCAACAACAACAAAGCAAAGGCGATGCACAAAAGAGGCAATAATGACAGAGCAGCAGCAGCTGCTGGCGAAGGCCATCGCCACCGCCCCTATCAGTGTTATCAGCTTATTTCATATAACAACAAAAACAACAAACAGTAGTTCTGGAAGGCTACAGAGCTTACGCTCAAATGGCATGCAACACGTGACAGCGTAAGCGGTGAGCAAATTGAGTGCGAGAGCCAACAATTGAGTGAGAGCGTCAGCACTTGAGTGCGTGAGCGTTCGGCGAGTGACGACAGCATTGCCAGCTGTCAGCGTTAAACAACAAAAACAAGCAGCGAATAGTTGTAATGGAACGCAGAGAGCGGCATTTAGCCTCGCGCTCACGGAACACATGCGCTCACTTGAGACCGCCAGCAATGAGCGCTCACTCATTTCCCATTCAACGTGTTGCTTCCCAAAAGTATGCTTTGAAAAAAATGCATATATATTTCAAAAAAACGAAGTCACACGAACGGCACACGACGAGCGCGCTGATAAGAAGTGTAAGCACGAAGCAGTGGTCGCGACGGTGGCGCCGTCAAGGGCAGCAAAGCTCGTACGAAAGGGCGAACGAGTGGCACACGAAACGCCAGCAGTAATGCGAACACAACAGATGCTGATTACTGTTGCTGCACTACTCGACGCCGCTGCGAGGACCACTTTCTTAAAGCTGCTGGCAGCTGGCAGCGCGCCTAGTAAATTGAGCATTGGCCAAGCCGCAATGTAAAGTGCGGCAGAGCAGAGCAGCTGAAGACTTGACTGGACCAACGAGGATTCAGTTTATAATTTCCCACGCAACGGTGTAGTTGATAGCGCTTCCGAGCTGAAGCTGAAGCTGAAGCTAAAGCTTAGTGGACTTATATACAACATTACCACACACACACACTCAAACCAACTACAATAGTTATCAAATCAAAATAAGCTGAGATGAGCAACAACAACAAAACTATTTTGTAAGACAAAAGCAGCTAACGGAAAGCAACTCGTGCACAAAGTAGTGAAATTTCGAAGTAAAGAGATGAAATGTAACGGTCTAATATTTTTTGCGGATTTTTTGATTTTTAGTTAAAAAACAAACGATGAAATAAAATAACGGAAATATTGAAAGTGGTATCCGAATAAGTGCAGTTTTGAGAGGACAGTTGAAAAATTATTTTAAAAACATTAAAAACAACTTCTTAAAATTTTTAATAAAATACAATATTTTCGGATTTTGAAACAAAAAGCAAACGAAAATTTTCAAAAACGCTATTTTTTGAAATATTTGTTAAAAAAACATTGCTTCAAACTCAAAATGGCCGACAGGCTGCATTAAAGAAAAAATTTTAAAGAAGCTAGATGTGAATTTGAAAAAAAACCTGCAGAAAAGTATTAAAAATTAAAAAAAAATACAATTAAAAAATACTGTACAAATAACTAAAACAAAATAATAAAAGTATGAAAAAGTTTATTATAAAACATGCTAAAAATTAAATTTTTTTAATTCAAAAAAGTCTTCGAAAACGCTATTGAAAACGACAAAATTTTCAAATTTCACTAATTATGAGATTAAAAAGTTATCAGCAATAAAAGCACAGCACAAAAAATTTTCATAAAAAAATTTCGGAAATAAAAATATTTTGAGCCTTAAAATTGTTATCAAATACAGACAAAATGCCTTCCAATTCCACTAAATTTGAGTTTAAAAAGTAATAACAAATGAAAGCGCAACATAAAAAAATTTTTAAAAATTTAAAAAAAAAAATTTCGAAAATAAAAAAATCAGAACTTTAAAGTGGTTACCAAAAAACTGGGAAAAAAGTGACGAAAACTGCGCAAATTTCACGAAATGTGATATTCAAATTTAATTACTTATAAAAGCTCAACTTAAAAACTTAAAAAAAAAATTAAAAATCTTCGAAAATAAAAAAAAACGAACTTCAAAATTCTCAATGAAAAAAAAAGACAAATAGTGACGAAAACCCCGCAAATTTCACTGAATATGAGAATAAAATTATTTACTTGCAAAAGCACAACATTTAAAAAAAATTTAAAAACTTCGAAAAAAAATTGGAACTTAAAAATTGTCACCAAAAATTTTAATTTCAATTAATTGTAATATATCATTTTCGAAAAAACCCTTTTAGAAAAATTTTCAAATCTTTAATTTAAAATCCAAAATAACCAATCCTCCAACCAAAAAACAAAAGTCACACCCTTCTAATTCGAAAACAAACCGCGAGAAAATTTGCTTCAAAACTGCTTCAAGTGAATGCAACTCATTGCTGTTGCATTCGCGCCGTTTAATGCCATTGTGAAGTGGGCGCGGTACACGCACACAAACACACCGACACACACACGCACTTTCAAAAGCACAAACACTGTCTTAAATACCGTTACACCGTACTCGACTCGTTACACCATATTCGGCCACTAACTCGTACGACCTATAAAGTGCTGCAATATTGTTAGAGCGGCCAACAACTACACCTCAACCCCGCTGTAGACCCCGCTAACCACCCGCAGCCATTAAACTATACACAAATGTGGCAGCAACACCTGCAACACCATGTTAAGGGCAGACCTCAACTGTCCTGCTTATCGTTGTAAACGTCAGCGGCGTCGCTGCTGTCCGCCATAAATCGTCATATTCGGTACACGATTCCATTTCCGACGTCTATACACGACGTCCGAAGTTGTAATCGGAAGTTGGTCGGCGCTGCTTTTCGCCAGCACGCTGATCTTACTTGCAACACTTGTGGCAGACAGCACACACCTTATTGGCCGCCACACATATGAGCGCGCTCACCTCTTCTACTCTCCCCCCATCACCTAGCCAACTGTCGAAGTGGTGTCGTAAATGGACTAACAGTAGCGTTAGTAAGGCAACTTGCTGGCACATCATGCTCCAGCGAGCAGTCGAGGCTCAACAGCTGTGGCAGCTGGGCAGCGGTGATCAGAACGGTTTTTCATTCATTTGCTACAACACTTACTATCGCAGTGGCACACCACACCCTCTTTTCGCATAATCTCTAAAAAAGCTAACTGTCTGCTATCACAATAACAAAATCAAAATAAAGTAAAATAAATTAAAATTAAATAATAACAATAAATAATACAGAAAGTTTAAGTAATTTAAAAGAAAATAAAAAATAAAAAAAATTGAATTAATTAAATTAATTAATTAATATAAAAAATTAAACTAACATAAATTAATTAGATAGTGAAGTCGATTTTTTAACCAAGAAGTGCAAAATTTAGTATTTTAGCATATAAAGCAACAAATATAATGTTAAACTACAGTCAATCTAGTTAGAAAATCTAACCTCATTTTCATTTGTTATTCATGCCTAAAATTCATTGAAAATTCTCAAAACTTAATAATAATGACTTAAGCACTTTTTGTAAATAATGCAAACTGACAAGTAAACGGTTTCTTTAAAGCATGTAAGCACAAAGTATTTTTTATAAGTGAAACAGTGGCCAAATGTGAAGTGGAGAATAAAAAAGTGTAAATAATTGACGAAATAAAATTAAAAAAAAATCAAAATTAAAAAAAAATAAAAAATTAAAAAACAAATCAAATAAAATATAAAAGAAAAATTTACAACTACTTTACAAAATAAAATTAAGGCGTAATTTAATTATAATAAACATATTGTTTGAAAAACTTTGAGAGGCATAAGCGGCAGAAGGTAAGGTGGCGTTTAGAAATATAAAAAAAATAAGGTAAAATTCAAAAAAAAAATAATAATAAATCTACATTAAATAAAAATAAATAAATAAAAATTAAATAAAATGGGAATTCCAAAAATTAAGTGAACAGAAATTAAAATATATAACAAGAAATAAATAAATTCGTAAAACCAAACATTTAATAAAAATAATATATAAAAAAAAAATAAAAATCAAAAAAAACTTAGACTTAAAACACAAATAATCTAAAAAAAATTATTAATAAATTACGCTAATATAATGTGCCACAACATGAAATAAAATAAAGTAAATAATTACATAAATAAATTCCTTAAAAATTAATAGAAATAAACTTTTAGTGAAACGTAAGAAACATAAATGTAAAGAAAAGAACACATAAAACTTTGTATACAAAAAAAAATAATAAAATAAAAACATATAAAAAATTACAAACATAGAAAGATTAAAAATATTTGTAATAAACACGAAAATGCAAAATATATTATATAAAAAAAAATAAATAATATAAAATAAATTGAATAAAATCTTTATTAATGTAACAGCGAAGAGTACAATTAAATAAAATAAAATAAAAAAATAAATAAATAAAATTTTAAGAGAAAAAAGTACGAAACATTATAAAATGTATTTAAAAAATATATATTTAAAAAAATTATAAAAAAATATAATAATTTTAAGTTAAACTAATTTAAAAAAGATTTAAACATAAAGTTTTGGAAAACAATTTTTTAAACATAAAACGTAAAATAAATTAAATTTTTATGAATTTTTTTTTAAATTTTTGATGTCATGGAAGATTAAAATTAAATAAAATACAATAAATAAAATAAAAAAAAAATAAATAAAAATACCAAACAATAAATAAAAAATTATTAAAAAAAAATATATTTACAAAAAAATTATAAAAAAATGTATTAAAAATAATATAATAATTTTTAATTAAACAAATTTAAAAAAAAATTTTAACATAATATTTTGAAAAACAATTTTTTAAACACAAAACGTAAAATAAAAACAAAAATAATTTAAATTTTTGATGTCATTGAAGGTAATAAAGTTAGAACCAGGTAAGGTAATCAAAAAAATTGTATTATATTAAACAAGAAAATAATGAATATAATATAAAATCGCAAGTAAATTCATATAAAATTAACTAAAAAATTATAATTAATGAACCTCTAAATAAATAAGTAGGAAAAGAATTAAATTGCATTAATTTAAAAATAAAACTAAAATAAAAATTAATTTATTAAAAAATAATTGCTAAACATTAAATAAGATAATTTAATTTTAAAATGTTTAACTTAATTTATTTAAAATGTGTTATATAATAGAAAAATTGAAAAAATATCCACTAAACCAAAAACCGAAAAAATTATTTAATGAAGAAACTAGACTGAAGACAGATAAAATAAATATAAAATAGTCCTTACAAAATGATTAATAATTTTTATAAAAATCAGAACTTTTGAGAACAAAAACTATTATGAGTACGTTGGTGGTCAAAAAATAACCGAAGTTTAATTTTTTGTAAAAAATATTTATTCCATTGTCTTCATTAGCACTGACGCCTTCAAAATTGTCTCCATTCAATATAAATTGCATAATATTTATAGCATAGCATTTTTTCCAAGCACTTAACCCGATTTTCAGCGACTTTTATATAACTTGCTAGAAAATTTCATATTGCGCCTAAAGGTAGGCCATAAAAATACTAAATTTTATATAAATACAAAAAATTAAATGACGAAGTATAAAATAAAATATAATAAGAATAACAAAAAATAAAAACAATCATTAAAAAAACAGCAAAATATGAGTAAAATTGTCAAAAATAATAATAAGTAAAACAATGACCTTTTAAGGGCTCCTTTCGAAAATAAAAAAAATTCACACAAAGTTACGTCTGGCCAATATGGCGATTGGGGCATTGTTATAGTATTGCTTTTGGTAAAGAATGCATGAACAAATTCTTTGTTTCATTTCTTTAACAAACGAAAATGGCCAAGATCACAAGAGCACGTTTAACCTTAGCGGCTGCTAAAGACAAAGTCGGCAATGAATTTCTTCTGAAAATTTTAACGTACTTCAGGGAAATATACAAATGTATGTATAGTATATCAACATAATAAAAAAAAATTGAAAATGGGACTCTTCAAACTCGGAAAACTTTATTTCTAAGAATACTCGACATTTTCTGAAAACACCCCTTATTTGAAGGGATAAAATGCAATATTCACTGATAGCAATGAAAAAATTGTTTTAACCTTTTAGCAAAAAATTAGTTTTAAATTTGTTTGGTAATATTTTCATTGCGTGAATGTGACTTTTCTGAGCCTCTAATAGAGTTTCTTGATCATAATGCTCGCAGATTGAAAATAAGGCGCTAGATGGCGCGATGGTGGTATTTTTAACACAATTGTCTTAATAGAAGAGATTTATTTAATATCATTTATGTATTGTTATATAAAATGGACACAGACAAAAAATGGATGACTTACGAGGAGGAGCTGGTGTGCATAATTCAAGGGCAAAATATGTTTTCTTGTGAGATTTCCCACTGATAATTTTAGGACTGAGTTGTGATCCTAAAAAGCAGAAACAGGAAAATTTTTTACTATGTCAACTCACTTAATGTTATTTTACAGAAATATATTTGTTTCACAATGGGCCAATTTTTACAGAAAATAATAATATAAACTATTTCTGGTAGAAAAAAACTTTAAATTCAATACCTAACTTCATAAAACTTAGATTATCTTCATGTTATTAAACGAAACTTGATTAAATAAAGTAGTAAACTTTTCACAGTTAAGAGGTTTTTTAAGCTAAAGTCGAAAAATTTAGTATACTCGTATAATGTATTAAGCAATCAAAACTAGTACACAACAAAACTGTATATATTTCAAGTTTAATTTCGAGACATAAGTATGACCTAAATTTTATTCCATTCTGGAATAAATGCATATATATATATATATAAAAGGAGAACTTCAGCTTCCAATTCTAACACATATTGAAATTTAGGAGGTATTAAAGGTTAAAATTTATATTAGCAAACTCGTCTTTATGAAGAAAATTCAAAACTTAAGACCTATGTCTCACAGTAGACTTAAAATATTTAAAGTTTTGTTGTGAAATATAATTGCAGGTTTTGTATAAAAGCCGCTAAATTTGCGCCTAAGGTTATGCTATAAAAATGCCAAAATTAAGATGATAATAAAAAACTAAGCGATGAAATATTAACAAAAAATATACTAAAAAAATAAAAAACAGAAATAAGAACAACAACAAAAAATTTATAAAAAAATATACAATAAACGAATATTAGATTTCAAAAAAAAAGTTTGCAACAAAAAATATAAATTAATATTAAATTTAAGAAATAAAATGATGACTAAATAAATAAAAAATTTTATAAAAACAATTAAGCAATCAATATAAAAAAATAATGTTAAATTTAATATTTCAAAATTATTAACAAAAATTTCCTAAACAATATTCACTGAAAAAATAAAAATTTCCAAAACAACAGATACACAGAACAAATAAAAATAAACATAATGCCAACAACAAAATAATATAAAAATAGAATTAAGTAAAATTGAAATAAAATTAGAATAAAATAAACTAAAAATAACTATAAAATAAAAATCAAAATAAAGCAAAATTAACGAAAAATTAAAATTAAAATAATACAGAAATTTATTTTTTAAAACTAATTAGTACAAAATACAAAAAAAAGTATTTTCTTTAAATCATCTTCCTAACTCAAAACCGAAAGCAGCACTTTACGCCTACCTTTCTCTCTCAAACAGAACCAGAAGCGTCTTAAAAGCACAAAAGCTTCCAAAACAAAATCAAAAGCAAATTCAAAAACAACAACAACAAGCAACACTCAGTTAACAACTTGCAAAACATAATCAAAATAAAACCAAAAATTAAGCAAATCAAACAGTCAAAAAGCAAACGAAAGCAAAGCCAACTTAAGAACAACAACAAACACAACGCTTTGCCGCCAAGAAGTTGCACAAACCGAAAAAACCGAAATCAACTTGCAATTAACACTTTCGAGTGCAACTGCACCCGCACAAGCTAAGCAGCTGTGTGCGTGAAACCAAAAATTAAATAAACGCCAACAACAACAACAAAGTGAATGTGCAGAAAAAACGAGTGAAAGTGAGAAAGCGAATTACTGACTTGCTAAACGCAAAAGCCACCAAAGCACCCAAAGCAGCGGCGAAATAAATGCAAATGCACCAACACACACACACACGCAAACAAGCAGGCAAATAACGACGAACGCAACGAACGGTACGTGTGTGTGTGTGTGTGGGCGTGTAAGTGCGCGTCTGTTTGTCTTTTGCACAAAAGTGGTGCAAGTGCACATAACGGTACATGTAGGTTGCAGCAAACTAGCACAGCAGCTGGCCGAGACGCTGAGGCATAAGGCACAGTTGAGGCAAGAGCGCCGTCGCTTGGGCGCCATGTTGCTGCCACCGCCACCGCCGCCGCCACCAGCAACGCCACGATTTTGTTATTCATTGCAACGTAAGATGAAATCTTTATATTTGCTGCTTTATGCATTGATTATAATCACAGCATGCCAACACAAACACACCCACACACAGATGCACACAGATGCACACGCACACTCACTCACTCACCAATACATGCTTGCAGAAGCACATACATTCTTCTTCTGCTTATTATTTGTTACTCTTTGTGCTATTATTCTATATATAGAAATAATTTATCACTTAAAAACAGATTACTCAACGCTTGCCACACAACAACATTTCATATTAATACATATAATTATATTAACTAAATATTTACTTTGGTAGAAATAAGTTTATAGTGAAATTTTCAGAAATATTATAAATATTTCTTAACATATAAATTTGGTAAAAAAAAATTATTCTAAGTAACCGAAGCTATATTCATCATTTTTTATATATTAGAAATATCTCAATATGATTAACAATTATTTTATAACTGTATATACATATGTATGTTCGAAAAAAATAATTTATAAATTGCGTAGCATACTTCAAAAATATATAGAAGAGCGTAGGAAGTGCAAACTGAAAAAAAAATTCAAAATGGAAAAAATATTTTTTTATTGTTTTTTTTTTTAATAAATTTTCAAAAGGGGAAAAATTTTTTTTCAAAAGAAAATTTTTTTTTCAAAAGAAAGTTTTTTTTTCCAAAGAAGATTTTTTTCAAAAGAAAATTTTTTTTTCAAAATAATTTTTTTTTTAAGAATTTTTTTTTTGAGAAAAACTTTTTTCAAAGGAAAAATTTTTTTTTTGACTTGGGAAATATAAGTAATTTTTTTTGAAACAAAATTTTCTTATGTCAAAAATTTTTCAAAATAAAAACATTTTATTGCAAATTTAATCAGTTATTTAAAAAACTAAGCGCTGAAAAAAATAATTTATTACCAATTTAATAATTTCAGCTGAAATGAGTAATATATGCATATTTCTAACACGAATTAAACCCATACAAACTTGTAATTTTGCATCAGTTATATAATTTTTATTACATACAAATTTTACTCTGCCTCAAATATTCTTTAAATATTTCTCAATTTAAAGCAAAGAAGTTGATTTTTGAAAGCAAAAAATTCATAGTCGTATTTAAACCATTAAAAAAGAAAGATAAAATAAGACAATTATGAAGAAAAATAATAATCCCAGCGCTCTGCGGGCGGGAAGAGAAGCGGCGCGCTTCAATTTTTAAGCATTAAAAACGGTTTAACTCGATTTCCCACAAAACTACGCATGCTATAGAAAAAAGTTATAAGACAATGTTGAAGGCAAGGAAAATATCTAAAACTTTTACATCGACACCTTTTTTATATAACCTCAAAATTTCTGTGCAAAATGCAAATAATAACTTTTTTGAGTTTTTGTCTCTTTATATTTTACAAAAAAAAAAAAAAAAACATTATTACAGGAAATTGGATATAAACTTAGCTTCTTATGTGTTAAGCTTCAAATATTTTTTTATTAAATATCTATTTTTTCTCCTCATTTGGCTTAATACCGCAAGCGCGGAGTTTCAATAAAAAAATACTAAAGTCAAGAAATTGGAAAAAGTCGGTAGGCTTTATGTTTGTTGAAACCTCATCTGAAAATATAAATATAACCTCATATAAAATACGTACATTACTCCCGTAAATTTTCTCAATAAATGCAAAAACACCAAATTTTGATTTTTTACAAAAATTTTGAAGTTATGTGAGAAAAGTGGACATACAATAGTTTCTATATATTTTCATTACCTACAGCATAAATATATTTTTTTCTATAAAATAAACCGTTTTTAAGCCTTACAAATTCAACCAAGGGAAGGACACTCCCTTTGTTTTCCCGATCTCAGATCGTTCGTAAATTATTTTTCCTTTTATGTTTGTTATTATCTTTCGCGTCCGATGGATTTTAAACCTATTATGAACATCTCTGACTTCTTACAATTTTAAAGAGGTTGCTGCGCGTAAATCAGATTACACTCTGTTAGCGAATTATTGTTCATGCCTCATGCCTCAGCTCGATATTTGATCAACCAAAAATACTTGTATATGAAATTTTATACCACGAATAACATGATACCGAAACGATTTTGGTTATACCATAATGATATATATGCAAGTATGTATATTATTTGGTTCCGTGGATTTAAAGTTGGGTGTACTATTTACATGAAAATTTAAGAAAAATCTCCATTGGGTTAGGAAATATTCTGAAATTGCATATTATTCACATTCATAGTACTCATATCACTCTGTTGAACACTTTATTATAATACCAAGTGCTTTCGCTAGCTGGCGTTGTGATATTGTTCACGCAATTTTTATGAATTTAAAGACTATGTAATATATTTCCTATGACTCATTCATTGCAAAAGTTACGCTAAAATTTTTTTTAATAATATTATCTAGATACTAAAATCTTTAACCTTGTCTGTTTATTTATTTATTTTATTTTTTTTATATGACATTTTACAGGGCACGGTCCTCTCACGATATAAAAGTTGCGTTCCAAAGTAAACCGGACCTTAAAAAACAGAACGAATGGTTTTTACGGCAAAATCAATTTATTTTATTCAAAATAGTCTCCTCTGCTTCAATACAGCTTTTTGCGCGATCCAAAAGCATGTCGAACGAGTGCTTTAGCTCGTTGGCCCGTATGGCCGCCAGTATGCCGATGCAAGCCTTTTGAATGACCTTAACCGTCTGCATAACGCTTTTCTTTCACGGGCAAATGCATTTTTCCGAAAAGGAAGAAGTCGCACGGTGCCATATCAGGTGAATACAGGGAGTGGTTAAAGGTTAAAATCTGATTTTTGGTCAAATAATCGTCCTTCGAATGTTGGATTCTGAGCAAATTTTGGTCGTCAGTCAATTTGTGCGGAACAAACCGTGCACACACCTTTCGTAAGCAGAAATGTTCGGTCAAAATGCGATAAGTCGATCTTTTGGAGATGTTCAATTCCATTTCTATGAATTTCAATGATGATTTCGGCTGATTTTTGTTGAATTCACGCACAGTTTCGATGGAATTTCCGGTGATCACGGATTTTGATTGGCCCACATGTTGATCGTCATTTATGTCCTCACGACCACTTTGAAACCCCACTCGTGCACTCTGCTACGGGATAGGCAATCATCACCATAAATTTTTTACATCAATTGAAACTTTTCGGTAAAAGTTTTACCAATTTTAAAGCAAAATTTAATGTTGGTTCTCTTGTTCTTTTTGTTCAAAGCTCATTTTCGCACCGACAACACAAACATACTGACACTTAAAACGCAATAATTTCACTTCCAATCGATGAAATGTCTTAAAATTCTCACTGGACAATCGTCCACCAGGGAACGCTAGATTCAAAAAGTCCTCTTTACTTTAGAACCCATCTCGTATATATATAAATTATAAATTCTTCAAGTGCTTTCGTAGTCGAAATTTTCGAAAAATGCATTTTTAGAGTTTAACTTACTTTTTTACCCTCGACATATTGATCGTCTGCTATATATAGTTAGTTCACAGAAATCTAAATTAAGGGGTTACTCGTACTAAGATGTTTTTGCCACGAAAAAAAACCACTGCCTCAATCAAAAACGAATCGTAGCACAATTTTTAAAAGAAAAATTCTATTCTAACTACCAACTATATGCCACAAAGTATGTTAAAAAAAAAAAACGGGAGTTTCGTTTTTCGAAATAAATATTTTCCAATTTGTCGCCTTTAAAATAGTCCCCATTCAATTATGCGCTATTACCAGCGCTTCTTCCAATCGTCGAAACACTTCTCAAACTCGATTTGTGGTATCATCTTAAGCTCTTTCGGTGATTTGCATCTGAGTTGTAAAACAACGGCGCTTCAATGTTCTCTTTTTGGAAACAGGAAAAGCCACATGGCGCCATGTTTGGCAAATATGGAGGGTGGGGCATCGTTACAGTAATGCTTTTGGCAAGATTTCATGAAAAAATTCTTTCTCAATACCAAAAGTCAATACGCACACTTAATAATTACAAGAGGAAATTAATCAGTGCAAAAAGTAACTTGAGAAAATTACATAACTTTTATATGATATTGGTTACAGAACGCAGCAAATACGTGAGTCGAACCAAGTACGGAACAACAACATTGTGGTCAACATTGATACGCCCATATACAGAACGCATAAGTGTGTATGGCACGTCATCGATACTCGAACTGCCGTTGACGCCTTAATTTTAACCACACGAGCAACATTTGTGTATATATGTATACACATTTATATATGAGTACATACCTTTATGTATTGGTAATATGATATATACCAGTAACTAGTAAGTAGTGGTGCTGCTCTTACTAGGAGACGAGCAGCTGTGCTACCGCTGGCCAATTGCTCAGCGTGGAATTTAATTTCAGTAAATTGAGCATATGAATTAATGTTAACGGTAAAATTCATTGCGGAAATTGTTTTTGAATTATAAATGAAATTCATTAAAATGCAAAATACCTGCATTATTTATGCACGTTGCTAGTAAGCAGATGTGCAAACATCTAGGTACCTATTAAAAGAGTAGTGGATATATTTTTGTACTATATTTAAGTGAACTGTGGGAAAAACCGTATCATATTGTGTATATCATCACCTAAAATGCAAAACAGCGTATCATCAAAAACTGAAATTGGGTTTTTTTATTGCTAACGATTCACTATATCATATTTTGAATGCAGCATAAAATTTTCAGCTTCCGCTGTCAGACATAACCATTATATAACAAGTATATAACCAGTATATAACAACAATATACAACCAGTATATAGCCAATACATAACCATTTTATAACCAAATCTCAATTTTTTCATAATGAGTGGTTTCTATTATAACGTTTTTCGTTTGCCTGTAGAGTGGTGTTACGTTATTTTGCAGTTTAGGTGACGATATGGGTAATTCCTTCCAATATTTGCTTTAATGTTTTTTTTTTCGTACAAAATTGCGAAAAATTTTTTTTAAATTAAAAAAAAAATATTTTTTTATATATACTATATACTTCATTTATAAATATTTTTTTTACAATAACTAATTTTTTTACTATGTTTATAACTAAAACAAAAAAATTCAAAGTTCATTTAGAAATTGAAAAGCTAAGAAAAAAATTATAAAATTTAGGTCGACGAGTTATTTTAATGAACAACTTTTCTTCGTATACGCAACTGTTGAAAGGTACTTTTTCGATACAAATTTTGAAAATTCATAGAGATAGAGATAATTCATTCAGATGTGTCCAATATTTTGTCTCAAAGAACACAAACAAAATGTTTTGTATGAAAAAAATATTTTCATGTAAAATTTATTACATTTTTTATTGGCATTTCTTACATTTATTTTCAATTAGCTTTAATTTTTTAATTTTTTTCAAATTTGGTTTTTATTTGTATTTATGTCTTTTTATGTCTAAAATCTTTTGTTATAATTATTATTATTTTTATTTATTTTTTTTTTGTTTTTTTTTTCGAATAACTTTAAACTTTTTTATTTTTTTATCTTTTAAATTTTTTCAACTTTTTTATTTTTTCTAAAATTATTTATTTATTTTTTTTGTATTTCGTTTTTAGTATTAAAGTTTTTATTGCTATTTTTATATTTAAATTTTAATTTGTTTTAACTTGTTTCTAATATTTTTTTTTATACTTTTAAATAATTCATCTGAATATTTCCATTTTTTCATTTTTTAATTTTGTTATTTGTTTTTAAATTTTTCTTTGTTTGCTTAATAAAAAAAATCTGTTCATTGCAGTCCTTTTTTTAATTTTTGTAAAATTTTTTCTATATTTTTTTTTAATATTTTTTTATTTATATTTTTTTTACATAAATTTTTTTTTAACTTCTTTTTAATAATTTTTACGTTTTTCATTTTTTTTATTTTTTTCATATTTCCAAATTTTTTTTCCCCAACATTTTTTTTCGAATATTTTTATGTCTACTTTATAAAATATTCTATTCATTGTATTACATTTTTATTATTATTCTTTTAATATTTGATATTTTTATTTAACTTGTTTCGAAAAATTTTTAATTTCTTTTTGTAATTTTTATTTTATTTTTAATATTTTATATATTTTTTAAATATTTTTTTTTATATTTTTTCTTTTAAATATTTACTCAAAACGAAAATTCTGTTCACTGCAGCCAACTCTGTTTTTCGCCAATTCAATTGAATATTATCCTTCGTTTATATAATGAAAACGGTAAAATTACGTTATAAAAAACTTACTGTTACAAAGTTTAAAATTTTTCAATTAAAAGAAAAATTTTAATATTGCATTTCTGCTAAAAACGTTACCATGTACATATGTATATATATGCCTTGACATATATGCACATACATAGTTATGAATTGAGTTGTCAGTTAAGAGTGTGCTCCTCTCACTCATTCACTTACTCACTCATGCCTTTCATTCTGCAGCTGATTCCTCAAGCACAAATTAACTGTTGCATATGATTATGAATGCAATTAAGTGAAATTAAGTTAAATAAGCATGTGCACACATACATACAAAGCATTACATATATTTGTATGCGTTGGAAATTGCCACACACACACACACAGAGAGAAAGAGAAAAGCAGGTCAAGCATAAAATGATGTTGCAAGCAGATATGGAGCTGTTTCACGTCTGATTATCTCGCTGTTAAATCATTTGCCATTTAAATATCAAAGCTTAAGCTCGCATATACAGGCATATGTCTGTATGTATCTAGATGAGCAGCACTTTGATGTATGTCATGCTACAACAAAAAAAATTGAAATAATAATTGAAAAATCATTTGCGCTCAACTGAATACCACAAACGTGGTCACTCATAATTGAATGTCCCGTTGTTTATTAATTAAATGATTACGAGCGCGTGCAGCAATAATAAGCAATATTAAATAATTATATAAAAGACACATGTATATATTTACATAAAAAGCGGATAGCAAAGGAAATTGAAAAATATTTTCGTTCAAACAATTAGTTTTTCAATTTGTGAGCTTCTAAAAATAACATAAATAGAGCTTAAACTCTCAGATATAGTTTTTTTTTACATACAGGGTGCTCGCTTTGTTATGTCGGTAGGTTAGGTTATACTGATCAGCTGTCACATACTATACATCAGATCTCCTGATCGTATTGCGATTTGATATATAATTTAATACTTCATCTGATGTCTGTTGGTTCTGTTTGGAAAGACTTCCCTTTGGAAGATGCTGCAGTATTCAGGAAGCTTTAATGCCATCTTGAGATCCAGCTCCGAGGAAAATATTTCATCTAAAACTGAATTGGCGAGTCGCATGCTCTTGCACTATCCACTTTCAGTTAGATTTTTTTTTTCGAAACCTCAACTCGTTGCAACTCAACACAGCAATCGATTCGCAGCAAAGCAAAAGTGACACTTTACTGTGAAAGCAATCGCTCGCTTGTATTGACTTAAAAACCATACACTTAGTTCAAGGTCTTTCTTTTATTATTATTATTTTTTTTTTTTTGTTTTAGTACCATAGTAGGAGTAAGCATCGAAAGTCGGAGTGCGGAACTTTAATCCGCTAAAGCTAACATAATTCCAGTTCATATCTCTCCCACGGAACCACCGAATTATGCATTACTTAATGGAGGAAAGAAAGACTTTAAGTCTCATCTACCATATAGACAGACTGACGCCTAATATACTGTATATAGCTTACTTTTGTCGTAATTAGAGCTGACGCTTCGTTGACAGCTTTCAATTGAAGAACTGATACATGAGTGCTGACAAATTTTCCACCGAAAAACTACCACCAAGTGAAGTTTTTAACATTTCCCTTAGATTTAAAAAATGAGAAACAATTGAAAAAATACATACTACGAGCCTTCTATACACTCTGTATACGTCCCACGTGACGACTAAGGTCGTGGTGAACCGGATCAGATAGCTTCTAAAGCATCCACGTCCACTCGGTATATCAGTTAGGTGGAAGTCTAGGTCCCCATGTTATCTATCTATCAACGAATTCCTGTCCGGGATTAGTCTGTGGGTCCACCATCCATTGGTTGAGGCTTGCCATCGTTGTTGCCACACTGTGATGGTTTTGGTTCTCTACTCTGTTTTTTTAGCCTACAGATGGCACTAATAGCTGGTCCAATCGTGCGAATTCGTCTCCCTGGATGACGGCACATTAGCTGGAACTTCAGCAGCGTCGCTTGATATCGTCCGGAAATTTGAGGTCTTCGGAACAGAATTTGCGCTGACATTTATAACCTGTCTAAATATCCAGATTAACCCCCTTTGACTACTTTTTGTGTGGTTATTCGATGATGAGATTATGTAAGTATATCTTAGTAACCGTAGGACAGTTAACGACACACATTCGTGCCTAAAATCAATGCTACTTCCGCGAATCAGACACGAAAAAGTTCATGAAAATGTCTTATTTCTCATTTTATTGGGGTCATTTGTTGGTTATTGTTGTATGGAAAAATATTCCGAATAAATTGCAAAGGTCAAAATATAAAAAATATTAGTTCTTTTATGTTTGTTTTAAACCTATTCAAAGTCTAAAGTTTACAAATTTATTTAAAAATAATATATATAACATCAGGAGTTGTGAGTTTTTCTTGCGATTTCAGGCATAAAAATATTTTGAAAACTTACCAGCGCAATTTTTTGATTCTTGCCGTTTCTGAGTACACTGAAAAGAAAAAAAATTATCTTATATTAGTTTTTAAAGCAAAAATAAATAATAAATATATATGGATTAAACAAAACTAATACACAATCTCCTAACGAAGATAAAGCGAAAGTAAAAGTATTATTATTTATATTAATCTTCTATGAGAAAATGAAAACATATGCCATAAAATATATAACCACAACTTCGAAAAAACCAGTGATGCTACTCTCGATGCCTGTTAACTAATAACTTAACAGTGGATTTAAGTCTCTTTATCGTTTTAAGCAACAATTTTTTGTCTGACTAAGTCAATGGGAACAGTTGCAACGTTCTTACTTGCTTTTTATTACGACTCAGCATCAAGGCTCTGGAGGTTATCCTCGACATCCTGCTAATACACATACATGTTCCATATGAGACAATGTATACTCCGGCCAGCCGGATAATGATTTTGGGGTATATAGTAGGCATTTTAAGACATTGTTGCTATCCTAGACGTCTCTAAGGGCTTGGCATCATACTCGTCCTTGCTAATAAACTCGTGTTAAGCGGCAATGCGACCGAGAAAAGGAAATCCACGCGGAACTAAACACATTGTTTTTATTTCTCAGTGGAAAGGAGTGGACCTGTGGTTCTGTGATCGATAGTTCCAATAGCGAAATCTACATATTACTGGTGGATCAAAGGGTAAAATAAAAAAATAACTGGTCTTTTTTTGTAATAATCCATACATATCAGGTAGCTTCAAGCTTAATGGCAACAATTCAGTCTTTCAGGCCAAAATTGTGGGTTTAACAAAAGGTGCCAAGTGAACTTCTGCTCGGACCCGCAAGTCCATAAACATTCTAGTGAATAACCAAGCGGCAATTAGGAGTATATATAGCGCCAACATAAGCCTCATTGCGTTAGGTTATGCAAGCAGGTAATCTCTAGACCTTAAGTGGGTAACTCCGTTAATATCATCTGGGTATTCGGTCTTATAGGAATAGCAGAATATGAAAATGCCAGGAGCTGATCTGCTTAGGCAGCTGGAGACACAATTCGCATAGGCTGCCGTAGATCATTCAGCTCCTTCAGAGGTTGTTTGAGGCAATGGACTGTAGAGGAATATCTCAGGTCTTGGAAAAAGCAATACAAGGTATAACGAGATCGCTTTGGCTTCTACTTCTTGATAAAATGGAGCTTATTAACAATATCACAAAAAACCTACCCTTAAGTTCCCACTTTCAGAAAATGGGAAACGTGCGCTGCATGCGCTGAGGATGATGTGGTGCTGAAACATTATCTATGCGAATGCCAAGCCTTTAGTCAGATTAGAAGAGATACATTCTACGGCTCACACTGCTCTAAAATAGGAGACAATGGGCAGATGGGGTGGAAAAAAATCAGCGTTTTTACCAAATCCACTGATTTGCTGACATTTAAGCCTTAAATTAACATCCGAGAGCACAATAAGTCTCATAATGACCTCAGTGCGGCCGCTTGCGGTACGACGCTCATGCACTTCCCTTTTAAATTAATCAAGTCTATTAGAAGATCTTTTAAAGCTCCGACTGTGTCACTCTACAGTTTTGAAAGCAAATATTAGAGGCTAAAAGCAGAATATTTCATATTATCTATTCAGTTTCGCGCAGTTTAAAAAGTCGATTCCTAGTCAAGTTTGATCTTGAGTACACAAGTGAAAGCCCCAATTGAATATTACTAGGAAGAAAAAATATTCAAAAACCAATCAGTTTTCGATACACATTTATTGCCAATCTTTAAATGCAGCAATATGTGCCAAATATTGGTCTTCAACAAACAAAAACAAAAATAAGTTCAGGCAAACCTTTACAAACTTCTCCTCAGCCAAACCACAGTCCAGCAGGAAAACCACAAAAAATTAACTGCACCTGTGAGACAACAATAAAAAACCGCATAAAATATACAGTGCCACATGTGCAACACTCAAGCAAATTGCTGCCACACGCGCCAGCACTAATGGCGCTGCAGAGTAAGCGCGCGGCAAAGGTAATGTCATGTGACACAATAAATCATTTTCACATATCAAAATTGCATTTGTTATGAACTCTCGCATTTTTTCCCACTTTATTTGCCATTTCTGTTGTTTTTTGTTGTTGTCGATGAGCGCAAGAACGCTGCACTTCATGATAACTCACTCAAGCGGCAAACTGATAGCTGGCAACAAAGTAATATTGCTGTCATTGTTGTTGTTATTGTTGCTGATATTGTTGCTGATATTGTTGCTGATATTGTTTTTGTTAATGTTTTTATTACTGTTGTTGTTATTGTTGTTGCTAGCACAGAACAATAGCAGATAATAGTGTACCTGAGACGCAAGTCAACGCAACAAGTCAAAGAGTTAAGCACAAATATTCATCTTGGTACCACTGATGAACCACCTCACGCCCATGACGTTGTATCCACCCCTCTCCCGTTCCAACTATTTTCCTTGCTCTCTTTAGTTTACTGCGTGGCATGTGCAACCCGAGCACAGCAGCAAAGCTATCCATCATCAACGTCAGCACAGCAGCATCGTTATCAACAACAGCAAAAAACACAACAACAACAACAATAGTTGGTGTTGAAGTTTACAGCACAGTAGAGTTGCGGGATAACCCTGTGCTTCATGCGCACTGAGCGGAAAACTATCGCCGCTCTTTATATGCTTTATGCTTTCATGTTGCTACTGCCACAATATAACGGTTATATGGCGATGTTGGTGGCCTAAACAAATATACATTGGTGTTTGTATGAACTTTGTGGAGTAAAGCAGGAGTAAGGTTTGCATTAGGGTGGGGCAAAAGTTCCAACTTTTTAGAAATTGCGGGTTTATGTATTCTTCTTCTTCTTCTTTACTGGCGTAAACATCGGTTATGCGGTTCTATTCGCTATTTGGTGCTAAATCGAGATACCAAGTGCAGCCAGGTCCTTTCCACCTGGTCTTTCCAACGGAGTGGAGGGCGTTCTCTTCCTCTGATCCCACCGGCAGATACTGAAAGTTGGAGTATATTTTTCCATCCGAACAATATGGCTAAGCCAGCGCAATCGCTATCTCTTGATTCGCTGAATAATGTCAATGTCTCATATATCTCATACAGCTCATCGTTCCATCGAGTCCGATACTCGCCGTAGCCAATGCGCAAGGGACCATAAATCTTCCGGATGAGCAAAGTCACGAATACGATGACTGTTTACTTGAAGACAGGTGGTATTTTGTTTTATCTTCCTCCACAATCAGACCAAAACGCTTCGCTCGCTTATCCAATCTAGAGAAAGCAGAACTAACGGCGGGATTGTTGAGACCAATGGTATCAATATTATCGGCGAAGTCAGCATCCCTATATTATTATAGTAGATTGTACCTTCTCTGTTTAGCTGCTCAGCTCCATCAATAGATTAAAGAAATCTCCTTGTCTGAAACTTTTCTTTCCAGTTCTGCGACGCCGTATTTGAATATCTTGATTGGTAAACCATCAACCCCTGCCGCTTTGTTGTTCTTCAGACTTATTATTGCTATTCGACCTTCATCATAGTCGGGCTATCATCGTCGACTGATGCATTGGGTTCGCACATCTCCAGATGGTACACTTTCACTGCCGTTCAGCAGTTTAGAGAAGTGTTCCCTCTACAATTCCGGTATGCTCTGAGCATCAAGCACTAGATAACTTCTTTTAGACCTACAAGAGTATGCTCCGGTCATTAAATCTTCCTTCAGTCGTCGCTCTTGTCGGCCAGAGTTTCAAGCTCTTCATATTTGCGCATTTCGGCCTCTTTCTTTTTTGTTTTTGTTTGCATATGCGTCTTGCTTCCCTCTTAAACTCGACATCTATCCCATCTCGTTTATATTGTGGTCGATCTCAACATTGTGAATTAGGCTTGCCGCCATCTCTCCACTGCGATACGACAGTTCTCATCGTACCAGCTGTTCTTTTGACCTTTATGAAAATCAAAGGTTTTGCTTGTGGCTGTGCGTAAGGAGCTTGATAAGCCGTCCCACACTTTTCGTATACTAAGCTGCTGATGAAAACTAAGTTGAGTAGAATACCGTTTCACTTTCGGTTGCGATAGTAGCTCACCCTAGTGTATATAACTTCCAATATGTAGTTAGGTAAATACATAGGAATGTATGTATTTGCAGTATATGTGCTCACATTTCCGCTACCAGTTCACTGTATCCCCTTTGACCGCCACCGCACACCACCTGCTGGCAACATGACGCTTAAATAACTTTCTGACATTACAGCAGGCGTTTCGCCCAGCTGGACCGCCGACCTCGAGTTGCGCACGTGGGTTGTATATCGCTGCTGAAGGCTTTAAAAACGCCTCTCTATCGGCAACTGCTGCCACCAACGGCTATCGACTTTTAAAGCTACTTTATGTCATGTCGAATACTTTCGTGAACGTTGTTGTTGTGCTGGGCTTACAGTCATATTTCGAATTTCATACACTTCATATTTCGCAATGCAATGAAAAAGTATTGAAATTTCAGGCACTAGTTGAGCACTTTCAACTTCAAATTTATTCTCGGAAATCGCAAAGATTAAGGGGGGTTTACACGATTGAAATCAGCTAGCTCTCGCAACGAATCAAATGGGCTTTCTAGTGGTGTTTGTAACGTCAATGTTTGATTTGAGTGACTTAGCAGTGATTAAAATGTGAAATGGATCAAAGTTCAGCCCGCATTTTATACTTCTCCATAAATTTTTTTTTACTCTCAAATGTTACATACATACGAGTGGTTTAGTTTTCGATGATAAACTCAAGAATTTCGAATGCAATTCTTTGTATTTTTTATACAAGTAGTTGTTTACCTCCAGAGCACTGGATGTTTTATAGCTGCGACAAACATGCGAACAATTTTCTACAAAATGCAGATATTTGATTATCTTTCCAAGCTTTTCGAACTCGTAGTACTTTCTTGTGTATACACTAGGTGGCGCTGAAGTCAATCTAATAACTTTCAATACCAAATCCATTTAAAGATGATTTTCATATCGTATCATGTCTTTGGTCATGTGAAACGTAATTCAATATACAATTTTCGGCTTTTTTTAAGATTTGGATGAAGTCTTGCTTAGACGCCTCTGCTGATCATAAAGTTGTTCGAAAGATGGATGCATAATTTATCGGTGCTAACATATCTCGAACGTTCAACCGTTGGCATTACTTGACGCTGTAGTCAAGCTACTTCCAAAAAGCCTATCAGAACCATTTTAAGAGAAGTTATGTATATTTTGTATTACACCTTAGGACAATTGGGACGTGATTTCTTTTCTCTAGGCCTATTTTATATATGTATAGTGCTCGTTCAACCAGATAACTATGAATCTGTTCCTTGCTAAAGAGTCTCAAACTGGATCTCTACCTTGATTTTCCAGCCCAACAGCTTTAATTTAAGTTTCCTATAAAAATTTTGATTTCTGCTTTGGCGCTGAAAAGTAGGCAATAATACCTATCATTTTAATAATTCTTCCATTTCATAAGAATGAGCGAAGAAGCTAGAAATATTTCTAGAATAATTAATTCTAAATAAATTTTCATAGTAAGAGATTTAGGTAAATGGTTTACAGGGTCAAACGAAAAAAATTAACTACTCAAGAACTTAACTTTTTAGGATCACCTAGCGTTCTCCTAGTGCCTACTAAATTCCATTTGAAGAATCAATATTGTTCTTTAAAGGTGTAAGAGAACCCTTACATGCCAATAAAATTATGGTTTGAACTAATGGTATTGTAACTTGGAGTTAGATAATGTAAGAATAAATATTCTGGGAGAACTTAACTTGAAAAGCATCTTTCACATTTTACTTTCGGGTATTTCCAGCCCAATACACTTCATTTTGTTAAATTTTTAGCAACTTGCTTTAAAAAAGTGGTTCAAATTTACTGTGGCGCAAAAATGTAGGCAACATATTTTTATAGACTTATAAAGGATGATCCACTTCGAGGCTCCATACTTTTTTAAAGAAAACATTATCATACGAGAGAACATTATATGCATTTCTTTTTCGAAGGATATCTCTTTCAAATGTTGCCCGCGACTACTTCTTAGATGGTCCTTCCGTTGAGTTCAATTTTCAATGACTCGTTCGAGCATTTCGACTGGTACTAGCGTGATACATTTTTCTCCAAGGCCTAAATCGTAGGAGGATTATCCGCATAGGCTGCAAACTTTACATATTCCAACAGGTAAAAGTCTAACGGTGTGATATCACACGATCTTGGTGGCTAATCGAGCGACCCAAAACGTGAAATTATCTGCTTACTGAAGTGTACTCTCAATATATCCTTTCATTGATGCGAAGTCTGGGAAGTGGCGCCGTCTTGTTGAAACTAAATATCGCGAGATCACAAGCTATAATTTCGGGTATCAAATACTCGGTTAACATAGCGTGATAACGGTCGTTATTGACCGCCATCATTTCTAAAGAAATACGGACCGATGATTCCACTGGCCCATAAACCACACCAAAAAGTTGTTTTCCTTTCTGGATGAAACGGCAGCTCTTGAATCTCTTAAATCGCTCAAAAAGTCAGTCCGAATTATTGTGAACGGCGCCGAATCGACTCTCTAGAGCCTTCGTGTACACTCTCAGCTACGCCAGCTATATTTTCTCCACTACATGCTGGACGTGGTCTATTCGGTGGAAAATCATCCAATAATGAATGTGAGGAAATTGGAAATGCTTTTAGAATAAAATCTTGAAATAAGCTCTTTATGCACTTGAGCTAGTTATGTATGTCTTCCGGTATAGACGGGGTTAAAGGGGCGTTGCAATAATAACTCGGTTTTCGGTTTTATTTAATTATAGCAAACAACCGCAACCTTGATTAGAGAGATAGGCAGACAGACAGGCCATGATTCGTACTAGACATTTGATTTCGGGTTTTTGAATCTCAAATGCAACTGTGCAAACATTAAAACAACAGCGCGACCTTTAGTTTACTTTGCAAAAAGTTAGGAAATCGCAAAAACGTTATGAGAAATTAAGCAAAAACATTTGCACTTCCGACAAATGTTTTAATATTTGAACAAAGTTTTTCGCATCTTAAAGCGACGCGCGTCAGACAAATCTTGCAAAACACTTTGGAAAACCGTTAGTTTTCTGTATACCCTTAAACTATAAGCAAGCGAAATGAAGTTAGACTACAAGCTCACATTACTGGTGCTGATCAGCTGTCTGTACGGCACTACCGATGCACAGAAGCGTATTGTCGGTGGCACAACCACGAAAATCTCAAAATATCCGTATATGTTAGGGATACTAGACGCGGACGGAACATACTTTTGTGCCGCTTCGCTTATCACCAGAAAAAATGCGCTCTCAGCGGCGCATTGTGTGGTCGATAAGCAAGTTTCGGAACTCATTGTTATCGCCGGTGTTACGGATCTAGGACAAAAAGGACAGCGTCGAGGTGTGAATCGTATGTGGATTCCGGAAGGATTCGATTTGACTCCCAACGATTTCGATGTCGCCGTGCTCGAGTTCCGCAAACCCATGGTACTCGGTGTGAATGTGGCCATCATACCGCTGGCCAAGACCCGCATTAGAGCTGGCATGCGCATGCGTGTCTGCGGCTGGGGAAAGACCAGCGAAAACGCGCTGACCGCCGCAACTAAACTACATACGGTTGTTGTGCAGATCATTGGGTACAACAAGTGTGCCAGTCTGTATAAAAAGGCCAACACAAAAATAACGTCAACAATGTTGTGTGCCGGACATGGCGATAAAGATGCATGCAGCGGTGATTCCGGTGCACCAGCAGTTGTTAATGGTAAGCAGTATGGCATAGTGTCGTTCGGCAATGGTTGTGGACGTAAGGCGTATCCGGGTGTCTATACAAAAGTAATGAATGCAGATGTGCGCAGCTTCATTTACGATTGTATTCGAGGTTGATTTTTACCTAGTACTAATAAAATGAAGCTTCAAATATGTGGATATATCTTTAGAGTGTTTTTGTTTTGGTAATAAACGTTTTGTTTTTGTAACAGACATTTGGCTTTTGTAAATTTAGAGGGTTAACTGAAGCTTGAAAACTCAACACGACGACTGTCAAACTTTAAAAGAGGGCAAGGACAGTATTAAGCAATCCAGGGGTACTAAAAAGTCTTGTGTAAAGCAAGTCAAAGGAACTTTTGTTAAACTCTAGTTATAACTCAATATTTTTGAGTTTACAGAGATACAACTCGGTTTTACTAGAAAGTTTTCACGAGTTTATGGTTTAATGTCAAACTTGAGTTTATGGTTCAGTATTAAAAACTCGAGTAAAATAAACTCGAGTTTATGGTTCAGTATTAAACCTGAGTTTATAGTTTAGTGTTGAGTTCGGGTTTAGGGTTTAGTGTTAAACTCCAGTTTATGGTTTAGTGTTAAACTCGAGTTTATGGTTTTGTGCTAACTCGAGTTTATGGTTTAGTGTTGAACACGAATTAATGGTTTAGTGTTTAACTCGAGTTTATGGTTTAGTATTAAACCTGAGTTTATGGTTCACTGCTAACTCGAGTTTATGGTTTAGTGTTGAACTCTAGCTTATGGTTTAGTGTTAAACTCGAGTTTCTGGTTTTGTGATAACTCGAGTTTATGATTTAGTGTTGAACACGAATTAATGGTTTAGTGTTTAACTCGAGTTTATGATTTAGTATTAAAACTCGCGTTTATGGTCTAGTATTAAACCTGAGTTTATGGTTTAGAGTTAAACTCGATTTTATGGTTTAGTGTTCAACTTAAGTTTATGGTTCAGTGCCAACTCGAGTTTATGGTTTAGTGTCAAACTTGAGTTTATGATTTAGTATTAAAACTCGAGTTTACGGTTTAGTGTTAAACTCGAGTTTATGATTTAGTGTTTTCCGCTTAACACTTGACAAAGCATGGAACTGGTGTTATACTATTACCACACAGAGAACCCTATAGTTTCAACGGAACATTGGTTATCTATTCATTAACACTAAATGTGTTTCAAAGTAATCTGTTTTTAAAAATGAGCTGATTTAAAACATTATAAAGAAAATTTACAGTTATGCCAAGCAATCTCTTCATGCAGTTTGCAAGGATACTGCCAGCTATGCCACTCTGTAATTAACTTGCTTGGTATTCAGGCCATAGGCAGTATTACGCTGCCTTCCCTACAGCAATCGGCAACTCACGTTAATCAAAGCGGCGCAATGGAAGCGTTTATCTTCAACCCACGTATGATTCAAATGGGATTGTGCTGTAATGCAGTTTACGGTATATAACTAACAGGTTGTAATACCCAGTGGCATTATTGTCTGTCTGTAATGGAGTGCCTTTAGCAATACTTGTTACTGTTGTTCATTCTGCTTGCGCCCGAAGCAATGAACTTGCGGACGGAGTTGACACCCATTTCGACAGCAAGTAAACATAAAACACTGCGAGGATAACTCAGCAGATCAATGAATACTTGAATTTTAAATAAAAACTCATTAAATTAACCAGATTTTTAGACCAATCAAAATCACGTTCACAGTACAATATAAATATATATTTCTCAATAAAATTGTAATCGACTTTCAGCGTAAAATTTAATTTGAAAAACGGCTTATTAACGGTATCTTGATTATTTATATACAACTTTGAAGGAACTCACTCTCCCATACTCCCGGTTATCGTCACTAATTGCTGGTACGACGGACTTTTTTCGTGGTAATTTATCGGAAAGCATTAACTTTCCACAAGTTATATATTAATTCCTACCTGATTGGGTCCAAATTGTCTCTTAGTCACAAGTATTTCTTTGGGCACCCCATTATATACGCTTCAAACTAACTTTTTGGGGGAATATCTACTTATATTCGAATCATTCATAGAATCGTTCACAACAAGACAGCTATCTAGCTGTTAATTTGTATTACCTTCTAAGGGAATGGTTCTTCTAAAGTAAGTTTCAAGAAAATACTATCCAATGACCTCTCCGTGTATTATGTATCTGGAACTAAATTCATTTCTTCGACGAAGCTTTTTATAAAAAAAAGCCTTCTGCCGCAATTTATGGTATATAACTGTAAGTTTATCGATCAATGCAATTTCTAACGAATAAACATAACTATGAGTATCCTTCATAAACTTGTATGACCAACAGTCCATGGGATCGAGCTTCAAAAACTCAAATTTTACTTCCTGACACAGAACTTTGACTTTGTTATATAGCGACCCAATGAGAATTTATATGCTTAGTTCCGGTAATTATATTTAGTAGAGTCATATTTGAGACTATGTCTCAACAGTCTGCTTCAAAAATCAAGCATTTAATTTGAACATATTCTAGAAAAAATTACTAAAAAATATACTTTTTAGAAAATTTAAAAAATTTTCGAAAATTTTTAAAATTTATTTGTAATATTTTAAAAATTCATTTTCGAAAAAAATCAATTGTTTCATTTCTTTTTTAATTTTTATTTGTCGAAAATATTTATTTTATAATTTTTTATACTTCTCAATGAACTTTTTCCAGATATTTGAAAAAGCACTAGTTACCGTTCCACAAATATCAGACACATGCGACACACAACAAACAGCTTTATCAATATTTATATAAAACTACAAACGAATGCTATAGCGTTATTATTTACTGTTCTACTTAGCCTTTTCTGCTCTTGAAACAACAAATACTTTGAAGAAAGGAAACTAAACATCAACAAGCAACATAGTTAGATGGCAATAACCTTCATTTTGGCAAATATTTATTTTCTTTTCGTATAAGAAAATAAACAACATCTGAAAAACTTTGCTAGTACAGGGTAGGCCATTTAAAGTTGACCCATTGGCCCATTTGCCAAAATTAAGGCGTCGCGGATAATCAGCTGGGTTTAGTTTTTGTGCCACTTGAATTTTATATGGAAACATCTTCAAATCTTTATGAATTATGCGTCGGAGAGTGGTGCGAGAGATGTCTAATTCCTGAGAGCGGCGATAACTCGATGTCGATGGAGTCTCCTCAATACTGGCTCGTACAGCTTCGATATTTTCATCAGAACGTCTTGTGCGTTGTCTGGATGCATGACTGGCATTACTGAGATTACCGGTGTTCACAAATTTTGCGTATAAAGACTTAATTGTGTTCTTAACTGGAGCACTTTTCACTTTATTTTTTTTGCGAAACGCACGTTGAGTTAACACAATTGAAAAGTTATTTTGAATATAAAGCTGAACAATTTCAGCGCGTTCTTTTGGAGTGTACTGTTCCATGGTATAAATTGTCTTCGAATGACGCTTCTAACGCGGTATGACATTAGCCGATTTGTCAGCGCTGTTAAAAGTTACAGCGTTGCCAGATGGGTCAACTTTAAATGGCCTACCCTGTATCTAGTTATATGTATATGTACATACATATGTACATATATGTCAGTTAGTCTAGGAAATCTTTTCCAGTTAGTGTATTATTTATTAAGTTGGACAGAAAATAGAAAGACAAACTATTACATGCTTTCAAAAAATTTAAATTAAACTAAAAAAATTCTCAGAAAATTTTTCGAAATAAAATTAAAAAAATTCGAAAAAAAGTCTAAAAATGTTCGAAAATAAATTCGAAAAAATTTCAAAAAAAAAATCGAAAAAATTTCAACAAAGTTTCATATATTTAAAAAAAAAGGTTCAAAACAATTTCATAAACATATTTAAAATAAATTTTTGAAAAAAAATCACAATTCCAAAATTTTTCTACTTTTTAACAGCTAAAACTATTAACGTACTCGACTGATTGCGCGTTTGTCAAATATAAGACTTTAAATTTTCCAAAAAGTCCTTGTGGAAAAGGTTTTAAATGTTTGAAATTTGTATTTTTCTCATTATTGCTTTTTTGTAAGTATTAAAGTTGTAAAATAAATTTCTCCATATATGTAGCCCAAATAAATTTTCGAAAAATTTTAAAAAATTTTGAAAAAAACTCAAAATTTTTCAAAACCAAATCTCAAATAAATTATTAAAAACAATCTCAAAAAATGTTCGAAATATTGAAAATACAAATAAAAAAATATAAACTTTTCAACAGCTAATACTATTAAGGATTTTTACTCATTACGAATTTTGCAAAATTAAATTTTAAAAATATTCCAAAAAAATTTTGTCGAAAAGATGTTTAATCTTTAATATATGCTTTTCTCAACATTGCGTATTTGTCGCTTTTAAAAATCCAAAATAAATTTTTTCAAAAATCAAATTTAAAAACATTTGAATAAATGTTTGGAATAATTGTAAATTTTCAAACTCAAAGAAAAAAATTACTAATTAACGTTCTAAATTTATATGTATAGTATTGAAAATATCTTTTTTATTTTAAAAACTTAAACTTCTCAACTTACATATGTATTACGTATTTTTCAAAATTAACAAAAAAAAATCTAAATTCGTTTAAACCTTCGAATTTGGCTTTTTGTAACGACTGAGGATCTGAAATAATTTTTCTCCGAAAATAAGTTTTTTAAATATTACAAAAAATTGCAAAAAAAATTGTTCGAAAAAATTTTAAATTTCCGAAAAAAATTAAAACTTCTAAACTTATGTATTACGTAATATTCAAAATTAAAAAAAAAATGTCGAAATTATTGCTCAATTAAGCATTAAGCATTAATATTAATGCTTTTTCTCCTGTAACTATTAAAATTCTGAATTATTTGTTTTCAAAAACTAATTTTCAAAACATAACAAGAAAACTTTTAAAATAGTTCGAAAAAAATTTTAGATTTCCGAGAAACTAAAATTTGTTGAACTTAATACTTTATAAAAATTAACTTCTATTTTATAAATAATGTTTTAAAAATATTCACGCCTAAAATGAAATTTAAAAAAATTTCAAACACAATGCGAAAATATGTTCGCTTTTTTGTACATTTTCGAAAAAAGTTTAGTGCTCTTTAAACTTTATTACATTTTCAAAAACAAAAACTAGGTTTTCTTTTCAAAAACAAATTAAATAAAAAATTTTCGAAAATATTTTTATTGAAAATAAGTTTTATTTGAAATTTTTTACTTTTTCGAAAAAGTTTTACATTTTCGAAAAAAGTTTTGTATAAAAAAATGTTCAAAAGAAAGTACTAACGTCTTTTATATTTACTTCTCCATTCCAATTAAATTGCAATCATCGCAATCTGGCAAGCTTTAGAAAATAGAGTAATAAGCAGCTGACATTTAAATCCCAATTTGCGCTCGCAATTTGTTGGTGTTAAGTTCAAGCAATAAATGTTGCATTACGTGACGTCATTCACCTTTGGCACCGTAAATAAATGAACCCCACGAACAAACGCGTACACCTAACGGCACACCAGCCACCGAGCTGCTGCAGGTCGGCAGTGTCGCGCAGGCGAAGCGACGAAGAGACAAAGCGAGAGCACAGCAGGCGAGCCCATTGCTGAGAAATTTACAGCAAGACGCTGGCAGCGTCGAGCGAGGGCATTAGAAAGTTTAAAGGTTAAAGGCGACAACAAATTGCCAACTGCTACCTGCCAGCAACAATACTGCTTACCTTTCTTTGTGTTGTTGTTGTTGTTTTGACTACAGGCCCTCTTGCAACTGTTGCTGCTTACCGGGGCGTCTTGGCGGCTGTTGCAATCCAACTTTTCAATTAAATTAAGTTGAAGAATGGCGAAATGCCCTGACTGTATGAAGTTGAGGGCGCCGGAATGCCAGAGTGTCAGAAATTATTATTATTATTATTCTATGCAAAACATGTTTCAATAGAAAGTTTACAAGCGTCACGGCTGCAAGTTGCTAAACACCGCTGCTCTCATTGAGGGCGCTGCCAGTCGGCAATTTGTTGTGCTTGCGTGTTTATTGTGACAATTTGTTGTTGTAGTAGTTGTTGTTGCGTCTCGAATGAATGACTTTTGTTTTGTTTATTAAACAGTTTGCTTTTGATATTCGCAATTACTTTTAGACGCTCTTTATGCTGCGAAAATATTTATTTGGCCTGTTATTTGCACAGCTGTTCAACTTCGAAAAGTTTTCGAACATAAATTCCGTGTTCACGGAAAGAAATAAATTTTTTTTCAGTAAGAGTTGAAGTGTGGTCAGACACTGCATAGACTAACTTTTTTGTTAACTTGTGGCCAGAAAAATAATTCAAGTGCTTGAATTATGGAAAGAAGAAGAAGCATTGCGATATTTTCGAAAAAAAAATGGTAGGAAATAATAAAAATTATTTTATTTTTTCTTTCTTTTTAATTTTGTATATTTGCATAGGAAATGGTTTTCTTTATAAAAATTTGTATTTATTTTTTAAGGTGGCAACTCTGCCAAACATTTTTTTGAAATTAATGCACTGAACTTGCTTCGCTGTAATAAGCAACTATAATCTCCATTTCTCCAGATTTAATATTATATAAAAGTTTTATTTTTATTTTAGTATGGCAACTCCACCAAATTTTGTTTTGAAATTAATGCTCTGCATTTACTCCCCTGTATAATAAACAACAATTCCTATTTCCCCAGAATCAATATTTTAACCGAAAAAAATTTTTCAGGTGGCAACTCTATTCACAAGTTTATTCCATTAAAAATATTATTTTGCTACGCTTTCACGTAAATTATTCGAAGTAACTTATTAAACAGTACGCAATTCTTTTTTCTTTTATTTTTAATATTTTTATTTTCATTAGGTGGCAACTTTACCTTGCAACTTTTACAGTTTACGCACTGAACTTGCGTTCCTATAAAAAATCACTAAAGCGATATTTTCCCAGCACCAAAATTATATAATTAATAATAATTTCAGGTGGCAACTCTGCTCAAGAGCTGTGTCGTTTAGCAATATTTGTTTGCCTTGATTTCAAATAAAATACTCCAAATAACTAGCTTTGCCTATAACACAAATCAACAACTTATACATATATTGAAAAGTGGCAACCCTATTCAAACTGATTTTGTCTAAAGAAAATTTTCATTAAATCTAAAAAATTATACATTCATGCTACATGGAATTTATTATTGTAATTAACTTAAATAAATGTAGTTTTAAAATTTTTTCAGAAAGTGACAACTTTGATCGACATTTTACATTTTATAAATAAGTACTTATGTTTGTCATTTCACGTTACATCTAAGAGTTTGTAGCAACACCTGTTTCTGCAATGAAAGCATTAATAATAATTTTTTTTTTGTATTTTAATACGTGGCAACCTTTATAAAAATTTTTTTATCAATAAAACTGACGCATTTCCACACCACTTAGCAGAGATATTGCACAATATTGCAAATATTTTTTTTTTTCAAAACCTAAAGAGTGGCAACTCTAGAAAAAAAAATTTTACATGAACAAGGAGAGCTGACCACTGATTTGCCAGTGCTGGACATTTTTTTTACAAATAGTAGTAATATTTTATCAAATAAATAAATAGGTGACAACGCCTATGAAAGCGAAGTATTTTATTAAATATTTTACAAATATAATTTTGACTCAGTAAGCAGCAAAATTTTGCAATTTACTTTAACTTGGTTTTATACCCAAAATTTTCAAAAGGTGGCAACTCTGAGTGCGAAAATTGTATTATTAGTTGCTGATTCTTTCTTAGTAACTGTCATTTGTCAATGCAGAAAAAAACTTTTCACGAATGATATTATTTTTTTTTAATAAGTCAATAGGTGACAACGCCTATGAAAAAAATATTTTTTTAAACATACAATTTTGACTCAGTAGACAACAAAATTTTGCAATTTACTTTAACTTGCTTTTTCTACTTTATATTTTTAAAATGTGGCAACTCTGATTTTTAGAATTATATTATTAATTGCTGTCACTTTATTAGTATTGGAATTTGTAGTAAATATATCAGGTTTTAATTATTTTTTAACGGAGGTCATGGGTGGCACTGCCAAAATCTTTTTTCCACTATAACGGAAAGTGCCGTTATGAGTATAAAATTCTTTAAATTTATTCAACATTTTACAGCAGTGAGGTTTTTAGAGGGAACTTATAAATATTACTATTTACATACTTTTTCAAAATTTTTCCATCACTCACACGAACTTACTCTCCTGAGAGAAAAGTTTTTTCCAGCAAAATTTGAGCGAAGTCAAAACAAACTTTGTTCCTACACATATAGGCCATTTAGAAGCAGTTAAAAGTAATTACGCCAACAATATTATGACAATAAAATGAATGAGCGAAACATGATGTTACAACAATAACAACAAAGTGTAGGGAAGGAGAGGCAATAATAAAACGGAAAACAAGTAATCAACATAAGTAATAACATAACAGCACATGAAACAACTGGAATTGACAGAAACGCGTCAATACACACTCATACATATAAAAATATACATACCTACACACATATACGTATATACATAACGCATATGTCTACGTACAGAAATACATGTACAGCATAGAGTTACTTAGCGCCAGTCAACTCGAGGGCCAGAACCATAAAAACAACTTTTTTGTTACTAATTTTCAGTTAATAATATGTAGGTATTGTGTGTGTGTGTTTATATATGGTTGTACGTGTGCGTGGGCAGCTAACTACAGCATGTGCCACTATGCGTGAGTAAACTTTTCACTTGCTTCTTTGTATGTGTCTATTTGTGTGCGTCTACTTGCGTGGGCGTGCGGCTTCCAAAGCACAACGGTGCGTATGCGCAACTTTACCCGGCGGGTTCATTTCACTATGCTGATTTTGTAATTGAAATTTCGTTCGCGATAAAACGGTGCGTGGCAAGCGTAAAAGCGCACGTGGGTGGGTGGTTAAGTATTTCCCTATTTATGTATGTACATTTATTCAAGTATATAAAATATAGTTCATTGTGAAAATTTAAATATTTTATGCTTCTAACTTTCTCTTTCTGCCACATACATACATATGCTACATTCAATGAATAATTTTTATTAAGAGGGTAACTTTCACAATTTTTTTTTTATTTTCCATAAAAATTTAAACAAATTAAATATGCATTTTATAGATTTTTTAATATTTTTCGTAAATTTTTTGTATCAACTTTGTTTTAAGCGTTAAAGTGAAAACCACATTTCATTTTATTTAAACAAGTTTTTTTTTTAATTTTTAGTAAAAAAAAAATAATATTTTTATTAAAACTACATTTCTGCACATTTTTAGAATCTTAAGCGTAAAAGTTTTTATTACGTTTTTTTTATAAAAATTGGTTTTCCATAAATTTTTTGAAAAAAAAAAATTTACTTCATAAAAAAATCAAAATTTCATAATATTGAATGCATAAAAAATTTATAAAAAAAAGTAAAAAAAAATTAAACAAAAATAATAATAAATAATAATATGAACAAGAATAATTTAAAAAAAAAAATTTTTATTATTTTCATTAACTTATTTTTTTAAATATTTTTTTAATTTTTTTTTCACATTAAATTTTCTGAAAATTTTTTTATCATCCCATTTAATGTTTTTAGTAAAAAAAAACTATTATCTTTTTATTAAAAGTAAAAATAAATTATTTCATCATTTAAAATTATGTGTAATAATTTTTAAAAAATATTTGGGTTCATTAAACATATTTTTATAACTTTTAATTAAATAATTTTATGTCAAAAATATTTAATGAAATATTATAATCTTTTTTAATTATTTTTTATGTATTAATTTTTGTTTTTTGTATTTTTTTTTTGATTTTCTGAAAGTTTTATTTTTTTTTAATTTTTTTAGTAGAAAAAATTGTTATTTTTTACTATATTTTTTTTTTATATCGTTGCTATTGAAATAAACTTTTACACAAATTCTAAAAAAATTTCTTTTAAATGCGTTTTTCAATGCATATCTTTTTTCCATTTGTTTACTTTTTTATATTTATTTATTAAAAAAAAATAATTTTGATTGAAAAAATATATTTTTTTATCTTAATTTTATTTCTTTCTGGAGTTATTTATTAAACACATTTTTTATAGAAAAATGTTTTCATTTTGACTTAATAAAAATATGAAAAAAAAATTTGTTAAAATTATTTTTTAAAATTATTTTATAAAAATAGTCTGTTTTTTTTAAACAAAATTTAAAAAATTTGTTGTCAAAAATATCTTTTTTCATTATGTTAATACAAATATTTTAATAAAAATCTATTAATGGAAATTTTTTTTATTGAAAATATTTTTTTTACTTTTTTGTAGAAAATATTTCTTGTGATATTGAAACTATTCTTTGTATTATTTTATTTAAATGATTTATGATGGTTGTTTAATTTTGTCTTCTAAAACTTTTTATTATGTTATATTATAGCTTTTTTATAAATATTTTTTGTAACTGACAGTTTCATAAATTTTAAACTTTCTTTAAAGTAATTTTTTTAAGTAAAATAATATCAGATTTTTTTTAAATTATTTTATAATTTTTTATTTTAATTTCGCGTCGAAAACGGTTTTATTTTATTTTTGGAAAAAATGTTTTCTGCATTATTTTAATAAACTTTTATTCAAAATATTTATTTATGTATAAAAATGTGTATATTATAATTTTTTGTATAAGATATTTTTATATTTTAATTTTTTACAAAAATATTTTAATTTTCAATGATGAAAACAATAACTAAAAATTTTAGAAAAATTTTTATTTTCATTTAAAATTTATTTTAATTTAATTTTTTTTTTGTTTTGTATTTTGCCAATGACTTTATGGAGTCATTGTACTTGTGAGCACTTTAAGGTTCTTCCTCTCCCCAATTGCTGATTAACTTTGCGCTACCCAATTCTCACGCCTCGTTTCGCAAAGCTCAAGGACAACAGAGCAAACAAACAAACGAGCGAAAAGTGAAATAAAAGGTAGCAGAAAAATTACAAAAAAAAAAATTAAAAATGAAGATCAGTATAATTGAAAAGAAAGCCAGTGTTAATCTTTTTACACTTATTTTGTTCCGCCCACTCAGTTCGTTTTTTTTTTTTTTTTTTTTTTTTTTAATGAGCCAAAAATGCGTCGCATTAAGTGGTTGACTTAACAACTTCAATCAAATCAAAATGAAAATTGCTTTGGAAATGCGTGAAGCTCTTTGTTGACACAAATAAATAAATGAACATCGTGCCTTAAGAATCTCATACATTTAGGAAAGAAAATGAGTTTTGCTTTTTTTATGACAATGTAAAAACTTTATTTGAAATAGAAATAATGTTTCCAAACTAAAATTCTTGAAAGAAAACAATTTTTGGGTTTTAAAAGAATATATAATTTCCGAATACTTCTGTAAGCCACTGATTTGAAAGCAGTTGGCAAACTAAAGAAACTCTTAACGCACTTTCCTAAAAGCTTTAACTTGTCGCCTTAATAATAAATTTCTAACTTTAATACGTTATGCTTCTACTCGTTTAATATTTCAATTTATTTTGAAATTTTGTAATATTTCCGCTCCAAAATTTTTAATTATTTTACTAATGATTTCAAGTGCCTTCAAATAAGCGCTAATGAATTCAAAGCATAAGTAGCTCCATTATAATGAATAGACTCACCATTCCTGCCAGCCCAGAAACTGTAATTGAGGCATACTTTTGTGCGCACCTGAGTGCTGCATAGCAACAGCCAAAAATATGTTCAAAGCAATCCTTCATTTTAAGCACAATCCCGTTACTTGTATGTCATGCGCCAGCAGCAATGCGGTCATTGCCCTCTCTCCATCTCAGTGCCACGAAATAACGCACTTAACGGTGCACAGCCGCTGAGTTGGAATGCTTATAAATAATTTATAAGGCATTTTGTTTATCCAAACGAATTGCTTTGACAAGTTCTATAACTTCACAAAAGCGCGCATTAATAAAATATGACGTTAATTTGAGAATTTGAATATTAGAAATACCGTTATATTGCCTATTTTTTTAAGTTTTGCTGAGAAATGGCCACAGTACGCTTTTGCTCTAGATAAGATTGACTCTGCCGAAAAGTATATCACAAATAAATTTAATTCAAATTCCATAAAGTTATGACGCTCTTCACAACAAAAACACTATTCCTCTCTTCACTTTAGTAACGGTTAAGCGTGCAACAATAAAATGGTTTTGAGTCCTTTCGCAGCTCAACAGCGTTTTGCTTTTATCGCCAGCTAACGGTTTAGCTAAAATGCTTTTGTGAAGCTACAAATGTAATAAAACCAATGGAGAGGGCATTAGTAGGGGAATAGTGACAAAATGGAGTGCAATAAAGGTTGCTAAGTAAGTGACTATGTAGTAGGGTGTAAAAGGGAATACAACAGTGGTTAATGCATTTTGTATATAAAAGTAATAAATAGTGTAATAAAATAAATTTATTACTTTCAAAAAAGTAATTTCGAAAGCACGTGTAACTCTAGAGGGCGCATAGCCGAGAAAAGTTTCTAGCAGTATACTAAGATCCACACTAATTTCATTTATAAAACTATGAGACGTTGCTGAAAGGGATTAAAGTGTAATTGGTATGCTGAAAGGAGGGTGTGGTTAGCCATCTGCAGGCAACCAAACCAAACTCTATGACTCTCATTTATTTGTAAAGAAGAAAACAGTGAGAATCGGGTGATAACCATGACCTCCTATCATCTAAGGGTTATGTGCTATACTTCCAAAAGCATTGTAACTGTTTAAGGAGCAATGTTAGAAATTTTAAGTTTAACTGCAGAGACAGATCTATTATAGTAAGATTTCTTGTGGACCAAGACAAAGATAAGGTTCTTCATCTCAAAAAATACTTGTCAGATTTGAGAAAAATCAGTCCTTTTGATTAACTGGGATCAAACATAAATGATTGAATGCAAAAACTATATAAAACCACTACATACCTCTCTCTATGCTCAATTAGTCATTGCCGCTTCGAAACAACACATGAATGGTACATGGATGTTTTAACCTTATATCAGTTACTGACAACCAACATAACAAGTTTTCCTAGACACAGCCTATCCACAATGAATATTATATTTGGAAGAAAAAATTGGTTCAGTGGGTTTGTCTTAATTATGACATTACGCCTTCAAGTTAGAGACAGCTTATCCGTTCCAACTGCAGTCAGATCTAAGTAACCGGAAAGGACCCGGATTTTTATGCCTCAAAGGACTGTTAACTCGCCACAATGCCTTGAAATTATTTTAGGAATATTTAATGTCAACAACAACAATATAAAGCTAATAGTTTTGGTTTCGTAAACTAATATTGCTAAAAACTTAACCAGAATATAACCAGTTAACTAACAGGTATATATTCTAACATGAGGTTTTTAAAGATAATAAAAACTCATATCATTCAATGTCAAGGTCAAGGGTCATCTAAGGTGATAATCGTTAGTGACTTAACTGCGTAGGCAAAAGACTATACATAACCCCACAAAAAATAGCTCAATAGTATTAAATCACACACACAATCTTGGAGGCCACGCCACAAGCTTATGAGGAGAGATGAGGCACTCACCAAAATTTCCTTCAATAAATTGATTATTTTGTTTACTCTATACAGCGTCGTCTTGAAAAAAAAAACACATTTTTCCTTGACTATAACATTATGAACCAACGGCTTTATCTGCTTCTAGATATTAATCGAACGTGCATGGAAGTGGATTTTGTAAATCCACAAATCAAGATCCGTCCGCAAAATCTTCCATAAAGTGAATAGACACAGCTGCAAGTGTTGACCGTGAAGGCGGATGGATTCATTCGGGTCCTCTTCGATACTGCTCACAGCATCGATAGCGTCTTCAGTGAGCACTCTAGGGCACCGTAGTAAAAGAGTTCAAAACCCGTACACGGTTGTTAGTATTACCGAGAGCTGAATTGTTTTCATCCATTCGGACCTAGCCAGCGTAGCCGCTGTCTCTTGATTCGCTGAACTATGTCGCCGTATATCTTGTTCGGCTTTTCAATCCATCGACTGCGGTATTCGAAGTTGCTAATGACCATAAATCATCCGCAGAACCTTCTTCTTTACTGGCGTAAACGCGATTATAGCCGAGTTAAGAACAGCGCGCCAGTCGTTTCTTCTTTTCGCTACGAGGCACCAATTGGATATTCCAAGCGATGCCAGGTCCTTCTCCACCTGGTCTTTTCAACAGAGAGTCTTCCTCTTCCTCTGCTTCCCACGGCGCATACTGCGTCGAATACTTTCAGAGCTGGAGTGTTTCCATCCATTCGGACGACATAACCTAGCCTGAGTAGACGCTGTCTCTTGATTCGCTGAACTATGTCGCCGTATGTCATCGTTCTTATAGCGTTTGGTCTTTGTTCGTCGAGAGAGGACTTTACTTCTCAATTGCCTACTCAGTCCAAGGTAGTAACTGGTGGCAAGAGTTATTTTCTGTTAAATTTCGAAACTGACATTGTTTTTGGTGTTAAGGCTGGTTCAAAGATAGACGAAATTTTCTGAGGCTGCGAAGTTATGATTTGCAAGCAATATTTCGTCTTGCCCTCGTTCACTAAAAGAACCATATGCTTCGCTTCCTTATCCAGTCTGGATCTCTTTGACACTGTTACAAAAAGAACTCAAAACTGCGACATTTTCTTACATGGAACCATCAGATATTGCCACACTTATTTTCTAACCTCTTCAACCAACTCCTCCATAAATACTGTCCGCAACTAAACTCTAATCTTGTTTAGCTAAACTGCTTGCCATTGCAACCACAACCCTCACAGTCTTGGCCATTGAAACAAGAAATTATTGCAGTCACTCAACCTCAAGTCAGCCGCTGTCAGCGCGTTGGCCATGTGTTGCAACATTAGTGTTTAGCAAATTGCGACAATTAGTGCAACACAAAGCGACAAGAATTAATTCGTGCGAATTACGTACACAATGAAATGCGGAAATATTGTGAAAACAGGTGAAAATTAGCAGAACCAGCAGAAACACGAAGAGCAGTGACGGTTAGTGGAAGACACGACAAAGAGGTTGAGTACAGCGTCAAACTAGAGGGAATTCTAAGCACTGGATAGAGCTAAGAGCACAGAGCAGCGCTGGCAGAAAGCAAAAGCAGCTTTATGAAGAGCATATGACTATATGAGCCATGAAAGGGGTTGGAGGGGAGCTCCGGTTGGGACGTGTTGCGGCGAAATTGCGGTCAATTCTGGTTATTTGCTTAATTGATATTAGCTGCTTTTATTTTCTGTTTTCGCATTCAATGTTGTTGTTGCTGTTGTTGTTGTGGGTACACGCTTTGTGGTTTAACCGTTATGCGGCAGGGCAAATTAAGTGAATTATGTTGTTTGTTGCCAACGCACACCGGAGGAAACAGGCTTAATTAGCTGAATGCTCAGAAAATCCGTAAGTCGAAAGGGAAATTCTACTAAATATGGATATAAGCTGCAGCCTGCTTTGTTGGTGTTTGTGTACAATACGCATTTAACCAGTTGGTCGGCTAGTAGGCGAATAATTTGACTTTATTGTGCAGCAAGAGGGCTTAGAAATCGAAAATTGCAGAGCCATAACTTTCGAAACTCACTTTCGAAGTTCATTTGCTGTCACATGAAGTGCTGTTTGTGCTTAATTGAGCATGAAACTCAGAGTTATTGGAAGTAAAATAATAAAACAACAAGAATAAGCGTTGATTTCGGTGGCAACGAAGCTATAATACTCATCACAGGTGCTTTAAATGGCATAAAAAGATGTTTCTTCTAATTTTGGTGGATCAGTTTATATGGCAGCTATGTGCTATAGTAGATCGATCTGAATAATATTTCGACAAATTATACAGTTGCTTTGGATAATGATTCATGCTGAGTTTCATGAAGATATCTCCCACAACAAAAAAGTTTTTCATACAAAAACTTGATTTTTGTCGGTTAGTTTGTATGACAGCTATATGCTATAGTGGTCCGATCTAAATAATTTTTAGGCAGATTATGCAGTTGCCTTGGATAATAATTTTTGCCGAATTTAATGAAGATACTTTCTACAACAAAAAAGTTTTTCATACAAAAACTTGATTTTAGTCGGTTAGTTTGTACAGCAGCTATATGATATAGTGGTAAGATCTGGATAATTTCACGGTAGATTATACAGTTTCTGTGAATAATAATTTGTGTTGAATTTCATGAAGATATCTCCTACAATAAAAAAGTTTTCCATACAAAAACATGATTTTTTAATTTTTTTTTTGCCAGTTTGTATGAAAAGTATATGCTATAGTGGTTCGATCTGAATAATTTTTTGACAGATTATATAGTTGTCTTGGAAAATAATTTTTGTCAAATTTCATGGGTATAACTCTGCAAATAAAAAAGTTTTGCTTACAAGGACTATATCCTATAGTGGCCGATATTGGCAGTTCTGACAATTGAGCAGTTTCATCGAAAGAAAATGACGTACGTAAAATTTCAGCTCGATATCGCCAAGACTGAGTGACTATTTCCCGTGCATGCAGGCATACAATCATGGCCAAATTGTCTCAGATCGTCACCCCGGTTATTTATATGTGTATGTAAGGTTTCCGATGCTTTCTTCTAGGTGTTACAGAGTTCATGATGAAGATCAACCTGTTCAAGCTATGACAATGATATAAGCAGTTTAAAAGAGTAAGAACTCATATGTGACAATCTGTGTATACACATGAAGCTACTTAATTCTCGTAACTCTCTCTCTACATAGATACAATACAAATTTCATTTGTTGTTGCAATATGTTGCACGTGCAATGTACACACAGCACGACCATTGTCCAATTTTCAATTTTACTAGCATTTATCAGTCTAATTTTCCAGCTCCATAGGCACCCCACAGTTATTCAAATGCTTGTTGCATCACCAACATTATTGGTCAGCTATTGTTCATGCCACATGAACATGCTGCAAGCTGTAGTGGAAATGTAGCTCTCAGCATGGTGCTTATACAGCCATTCAAGAACTATTCGTAGCTACTCTTGTAGCAATTTTACGCCTTCTTGCTGATGATTTTGCTGAAATTTTGTGTTAAAGCGTCGCAGTTGAAGCACGAAGAGAGTTAGTTGAAAGGACAAGCGAGTACAGTAGTTGTCTCATATCATACCGCTTGTCATGTCATTGACAATCGAATGAAAGCTGCAAGTGATTTGGAATACAGCAGTGAAGCTTGCACTTTACTAATAATATATAATTAGCCAGCCGACAGATGGTGCTGTAGTAGATATAGCTATAAATTTGGCATTTGGTGGCCGATTTTAAACATGTTTGGAACAAAAGATAGATATGGTTGTCCAAATTAATTGAATTATAGTATATTTGCTGTATGAAATGAATTTAGAATCACAAAAGGAATTAAGAGTGTATACTAGGAATACCCAGTATTCTTAACATTGATTCCTAGTATGAGGTTGATGCAATAATTTGACCAACAAAAGAAAACCGAAAATTTCGGACTCCGAGGCAATAACCCCAATATTCTTATACTCAAAATTTCTGAACAAAGGTCTAACAGGTAATTTTAAAAAGTTCCCGGAACACATTTTTTTTGGCGAAATTCGTTCTTTTATTCAACAAAGTTCACTTCAAAGGTGATACAAGGATTATAGCGACCCTCAAACTATTCGATATCTTTTTTTGTAGTACGATCACCTCTTTATTCGATGAAAATTTATTCTCAGATCTGATCTCCAGCTCGCTATATTTCATAAGATAATGATCCGACAGCTGTCAAATTTATACATGCGCCGTTTGAAGACTTAGAGATATCTAAAATTTATATGGAGTTAGTTCTAGTAGCGCCATCTATGTGTCAAGTCAGGGACTTTTCAATTAATCTTTAATTAACTAAATAGCATTAAAGCTTAATTTTTAGTTTTCCATTGCAAAAAGTGAGAGTGGAAGCCAAGTTTGATAAGGAGAGACAAAAAAAACAAAATATACTTGCCATCTGTCATTTATTTATTTATTTATTAAAGGAAATACAATTATGAATAATTATACTACCTATAAAATATAACAGCACTAGCGACAGGGCCTTCGGCTGAGGGACCATCTGTCATTTTCTAGGGCAATCACTTTAAATCGGTTTATTAAATTCACTAATTTCCTGCGTTTTATGTAAACAGCTACCAAAAAATAAAATAATTTATTTTTAATCTATTGATATCTTAAACAAATTTCGTAAGGGCCACCCATAAGCCCAGGTATAAACTTATTCCATATAAATTTTACTTTAAAAATATAAAACTGATGATTGTTATACTTTACGGAAAAGTACATTGTCTTTATTCTGCATTATTTCTGTCTAGAAAGATTTAAAAAACAATAACGAAATAAATAAATAAAAATTATATAAAATCCGCAAGTCAAGCCAGTCAAAGGTCTTTTCAAACCCAACACAATTTCTAACCTTACGCCCTGCTGTTTAATCAATAAACAAAAGGGAATATTTAATATTAGATTCTCCGGCGCACGCACAAGCTATTCTTCCATGTTAAGTACCAACACAAAGCCTGGAAATTCTATGCACAATTCGTTGCACAATCAACCCCACCGACAGCCGACCTACTTATGCATTCCACTTCGGAATGAGCGTGCCATATGATTTAGCTAAAACTAATGCAATAAGCACACTACAGGGCAGCCATTTGCAATGGATATTTATGAAGCCATTGCACTCTCTTAGCGCACATTAAGATTGGCGCACAGATAGTAATGAAGTGCAGGCGCTGCTTTTCCGTTTGCGAGACTTAATAAATTGCCGGAGTTTATGCGAAAAATTTAATTTGCTGTGGTAATTGGAAAAGATAAAATTTGTGTACGAATCTTCGATGTGTTAAAAGTTCGAGTATATTTTTGATATTTCTGGAACTACTTAAAAGTCGGATAATTTTTTAAGCGAGTTAGGAATTGATAGCTCATAAATGTATGCTATGACTTTTGAAGAAATTTCTGCTCTTGTAATACCAAGCAACTCTCACAATTTCTCAAAATGTTGAGCAATTTTGAAATGTTGAGAGTAGGTAATCTATTACTGAGCGGTACAGTTGATGACTCATAAATGTATGCTATGAACTTATAAAATACTGATAAGGATGAAAATCGATCCATGCGTGGCTTATTGGCCTTCCAGATTAACCTAACCTATCCAAAAAAATTGAAATTGTAAGAACCTTCAATATGTGAGTCAAAAGAATATCTCAGTGAGATCTTGGATACTTAAAAACATATATTTAAGTGTGATCGGAGCTTATGGGTTCCAAAAATATGCAAAAAGTTTTTCAAAATTTGCTAAAAATCTCAGTCCCTCATAATCTTAAGAACTTCGAACTATTTAAACGAACTATTGAGAAAAAATTGGTAATTTTTGTGATTTCGAAACTTATTTAATATTGAAAAGTCAAATAATCAAGAGTTCTTAAACTGTGAAATGATTGCTTTGCCTAAAAGTATACCTCAAATTATAAGCCCACGCTCTTTTAGTACCCATAATAACTCATATCGTCATTATTTTTGACAAAACGAGCAATGAGTTCCGTTATGAGACAAATATACAAAAAAATCGTCTCCTAACTGTATCAGTCTCTTTTAGCTTACAATTTCTGTGGTTCAAGGCTATGAGAGACCATTAAAAAGATAAAATAAGTTCGAAATTTACTACTAAATTTATGCCATGGTATTTTGTTGAAATGTTTAAGTGTTTACCTTGAAAAAAATTGCAAATTTCCTACTACCTATTTTTCAATGAGAAAAATCTTTAATCTCAACTGTTTTTTTTTTATTATTTTTGACCTTTTTATGCACTTAAGCAAATAAAAAAGTACTAATTTTTCCCTTTCTTCCACAAAATTTCAAGTATTTACCCGCATATTACTCACACAGAACCCACCACTCTCAATTTTACCCCCACTCGGTGTCGAAACTTTTTATGTAAATTTCTTTTGTTGAAATTTTTGAAAAGCTTAATCGCTTGATTTTGCCTACACACTTTTTTATTTGCCTTCTCTACACACAAGTCTGCACCAGTGTTTGCTACAAAATACATTTATTTTATTTGGCATACTTTTCGGAGCTAAGCTAACCAACTCGGCAAACGAATGCCCTTATGTAGCAAGTGGAAAAGTTCAAATATGGCAAAGTTGTTAAATTCAGAAATTTGTTAAAGTATCCGAAATGGCAGCGATTTGTCAGCAAGAAAGCGAAGAACAATGAAAAGTTCGAAATAAATATTCTGAGCGCACAAAACGCGGCAACACAAGAAATTCACAACATAAGCAGCTGCAAAAACAGTTACAACCACAAAATTTCAACTGAAAACGCTCTTCGCTGCTGCATAGATATTGTATTTTTCGTCGCATAAATACTCGTTTAGAGCATTTGGAAGTGCCCAGCAGGCATTTCTTCGGCCACAGCCACCACACTCAGTGACCAGCAAGTGCACATTTAACGGTTATTAAATTAAAAGTTCATCACTTGACACAAAAGTTGCTCATCTGACTTTCTGCCGCATCCCCCGCAAATAGTTGTTGATTCATTGCGGTTGTTGCGCAAATAAATTGCTGTTGCATACTTTTAGGCAATCAGCGTTTAAATGCGCCTAGATAAGCAATATATATTTTGGCGTAATTTTCTAAACTCTTTGAGGGTATTGGGGAAAGTTTCGGCGCTCTTTTTATGTGCTTTGGAAACATTCAACGAATTTGTGAAAAATTTTAATATTTATCAATTTGGCGTGATGAAAAGAGATAAATATTTGCGTTGGCTACCTCAAAATATTAAATACTCTTTTGTACTATAAATACTGTGACTCAAAGGTATTGGAAAATAAATACATTTTGACGCTCGGGAAGCCTTTTCAAAATACAAATTTATGTGTACGTGTGTGTTACTAAACAAATAGTGCATGAATTCCGAAAATATTCGCTAAACTGTGTTATTGAAATTTTTGCGCCACACATGTGCATGCCACGCTTTGAGTGTGTGTGTGTTTAAAATAAACGAAAAACAATGAAAAAGAGCATTTAGTTATTACAAATATTTTTAATAAAAACAGTGTAAAGCACACGGAACGCTATGTTGCAAGAATTAAATATAGAGAACCATTAGCAGACACAAGCAAATGCATGAAGGTCTATTGCTTTCAGCAGCTTTTTTTTTTAAGAAGCTTGCCAACATTTGATAAATATAACGAATAAAATTAATATTGGAAAATTACCCAACAATATTTATTGGAGTGTTTTTACTATTAATTAAATTAAATTACATTTCAAATTAAAATTATTAATTATTGAAAAAAAAATTAATTAACTATAATTAAAAAAAATTTAAAACTAAGATTAAAATTACGATTTAAATGAAAAATGCAAATTAAATTTCTATTTCAAGTTAAAATTAAATTAAAATTAAAAAGAAATTTAAAAATTTAATTAAGTATAATTAAGAAAAAAAATTACAATAAAATAAAACTTAGGATTTAAGGGCAATTTTAAAATAAATTTACATTTCAAATTAAAATTATTTTAAAATTTAAACTAAAACGAAGAAATTAACTAATTTAAATTATATTTTAATAATATTTTAACTTAAATTTAAAGAAACTAACATTGCAATTAAATGTACGTTCAATTGCCAAATGAAAATCAAATCTAATTTCAAACAAAAATGAATTTAAATTTAAAATTAAGATTAAAAAATTAACTAAGTTAAATTAAAAAATATTAACATTAAAAAAATACGATTCTATTGAATAACAAAATTTAATTAATTGTTAAGAAATTCAAAAAATTAATTAACAAATATTCAAAAAATTAAATTAAATTAACAACTTAAACGAAAAAATTCAAATCGAATTAGTAATTCTAATTAAAAAAAGTAAAATTAAAAATAATAATTAATTAAAATTAAAATATTAATTAATTAAAATCAAAACAAATTTAGCATTAAATTAAAATTACAATTGGAATGAAAAATTAAAATTAAGTTTATATTTCAAGTTAAAAGGTAATTTAAAAATTAAAATAAAAATAATTAACTAAAATTAATAGAATTTAAAATAAACTAATTAAAAAATTTAAAATATACTAAATTAAAAAAAATAAAAAAAATTAAAAGTTAATTTGAAAATTAAATCAAAATTTATTAATAATAATTCAAACAAATAACATTGACAATGAAATCGGGAATAATTAAAAATTAACATTAAAAATAAAATTACGATTGAAATGAAAATTAAAAGTTAAAATTGAATTTAAAATTAAAAAATTAATTAATTAGAATTAAAAAGGAAATTAATACTAAAATTTAAAAATTGCTTAATTAAAATAAAAAAAAAATTGACATTAAAATTAAAATGAAATGAAAAATTTAAATCAAGCTTATATATCAAGTTAAAATTATTTCAGAATTTAAATCAAAATTAATCAAGTAAAATTAAAAACATTTGAAAAATGGAAAATCATTAATATTAAAACATAATTTAAATCTTCAAGCTTGATAAATATGTTCCACTAGTTCTGGTTATCACCACTCCCACTCGTGGTAGAGGGACATGTGGAAAGGGAGATTTCTCTGAAGAAGCGCAGTGGGCTTTTTCAAAGACGGATTGAAGCTAGGGAGAAGTTTGGAGGGAGAGTTCTCTGTAAATCTTAGCTTTAAGCTACGTGATCCTCTGTAGTGCTTTTCAAGCAAAAAATGCCTGCAGACTCTTTCAGGGAAATGAGCATTAACACCAACAGTAAAGCGATAATACCAGCGCTGAGCTCGCTAACTGTACGCTCAAATTTCATCATCTGGCTTGTTCCACTTTGAACCGCTCACGTCGCCATATGGCCGAGTTAGATCTCCATTAGGATCTTGCGTTCTAGCACTGGGCCTTGCGTGCACTGAGCAGGCACTGGTCGGTGCCTAGCTAATGGCGACTGCGATCAATACCTGAGCAAAGTTTATTTTGCCGCTATCGTAGGTGTACCTACTGGACACTTCTGGAATTAAGTTGTCAAAGTTGTTGGATGAATATCCAGTTTTTGCAGGGCTGGAGCTGAAATATCTCGATAAAACTACCTTTGGCGAACGAGAAGACATGGCCAGAATTATTTTTAGCCATTGCAATAAATTTATGATAGGCTCAATGCCCTTTGTCGATCTGTAAGGGTCTTATGATCAAAACGCACCGGAGTCCTAAGTTGTTCATGTGAGATAGACTTAGTTGTCAGTTAGGATCGACCTCTTAACCTAACCTAACCACAATTTTCACAATCAGATTTGATGGTGAAAGTTTTCAGGATGCCTCCCATGAAATTCCAAACAATTTTCTGGCGCTTTCATTCAATTCCCATTGCAAATATATGAAGCATGTTGAAACTCCTTAAAGCGCTGTCAACTTTTAAGCTTCAGTCATATTTTTTCGACACGAAAGCTTAAAAAAAACTTAAAATAAATGCTACCCTCACCTCTTTGCATATCTGCAAGCCAGTAACATCCATTAAAATACAAGCTTTTCCGCACACACTGCGCTCCATTGTGTCTACCGGCTAACGCATTTATATTCCCGTAAAACAATCTAAAGATAATAAATACCAAATACAACAGCGAAATCAAATAAACGAAAACAGATGAAAGTGCAAATACGCAAAATACACTCATTTATTTATGTATGAGTCTACGCAAACACGCTTACACACCAACAAATATAAACAAAATGAGAAATGCAGTGTTTGTTTCCGACAAGCGGCAGACAGCAGAAGCGAAGTAAATATTGAACGAAGTATACTACACTCGCGTATTACAAAAGCAGTTGGAAGAAAAGCAAGCAAAGCGAAAAAATATTGCACTCGGAGCTGAGCTGCGCTGAGCCAAGATAATAGCAAAGACACACACCCGTTTCAAGTGGCACAGCGTCGCTCCATTTCTCCACTCTCGCCTGTCATGCTCATTTCCTGCAGCGACACTATTTCCACAAGAACAAACAGATAAAAAAATAAGTGCAACAAGAAGCAAGCACTGTTCTTTACAAAAGAGGAAATTAAGCTGGAGGCAAACTTTAAGCAATTCGATTTCTTGTCGCAGTGTACTTCGATTCTTATTCGCTAGCACGCTCGTGAAGTGGCTGAGGAGTGGTCCACATACTTGTTTCGACATACAAAAGATACTAGTGTTTATGATGTATTTTCATTGAAGTGCAAATGTAATAGCTTCTGGAGCGACAACTTAAGCAATTTTGAAATAATTTGTTTTTTTTTTTTATTTTATTTTTTTAAACTTTGAAAATAAATTTTCTATATATGAAGCATACTATTAAAAGGTTTCTATAAATAAAAACACAATTTCAACGATTTTTTCAAATTTTTATTTTACAATAATCCTGTAATCATGAGAGGATTCGTTAACTTCTAAAAACGTTGCCTACATTTGGGAGCGCAGATAAAAACAATCTCATTTTAGCTGAGCACTAAACCCAGACCTATCATATTGGAATAAGTTGAGCAATATTGGAATAATTTGTGTTTTTTTTAATTTTCAACTAGAATTTTGAAAATAGGAAAGAAGTTTTTTCTATTAATAAAAACACAGTTTCATCGACTTTTTTTAATTTTTATTTTACACAAGTCAAGTAGTCGTAACAGAAACAGTTAAATTCTAAAAACGTTGCCTACATTTGGGAGCGTAGTTAGAAAAAATTCTCAATTTAGCACTAAACCCAAAGTCATCATTAAGAAAATAAATTGAACATTTTTGAAATAATAAGTGCTTTTTCTTTAACTTTCAAGTCGAATTTGGAAAGTTGGGAAAAAGGTTTCTATTAACAAAAACACAGTTTCATCGATATTTTCTAATTTTTACTTTACAATAATCACGTAATTCTGACAAAAACAGTTAACTTCTAAAAACGTTGCCTACATTTCGGAGCGCAGATGAAAATATCGCAAACCTAAACTAAGCATAATGGAATTAAATATTTTGTGAATAATAAAGAGTGTATTCTTCTGTTTAATACCTTTAATACCAGCGTTCATAAAGATTGACTTAAATTCGAAATCAACTCTTGAACTGATAATGTTGATCCAAATGTTCAGCTTTGTACCAAAAATTTTTTTATATATTTTTAAATATAAATTTTACTGCCATAATAAATCTAAATTTCGAGTTAAACTCAATTCAAAATTTAAATTGAAATTAAAAAAATTAATTAAAATTAAAAAAAAATTAACATTAAAATTAAAATTACGATTTAAATGAAAAATTAAATTTCTGTTATTACTAGTGAAAATTAAGTTAAAAATGTAAATAAAAATTAATTAACTAAAATTAAAAAAAAATTTAACATGAAATTAAAATAACAAAAATTTAACATCATAAATAAAATTACGATTGAAGTGAAAAAAAAAACATAAGTTTAAATTTCGAGTTAAACTCAATTCAAAATTTAAATTAAAATTAAAAAAATTAATAAATTTTACACTAAAGTTAAAATTACGATTTAAGTGAAAAATTAAAATTCTATTATTGGTACTAAAAATGAATTAAAATTTAAATGAAAATTAATTAACTCAAAATAAAAAACATTTAACAGGAAATTAAAATAACAAAAATTTAACATCATAAATAAAATTACGATTGAAATTAAAAAAAACATAAGCTTTAATTTCGAGTTAAACTCAATTCAAAATTTAAATTAAAAAAATTAATTAAAATTAAAAAATTTTACATTAAAGTTAAAATTTCGATTTAAATGAAAAATTAAAATTCTATTATTAATACTAAAAATTAATTAAAATTTAAATGAAAATTAATTAACTCAAGTCAAAAAAAATTTAACAGGAAATTAAAATTACAAAAACGATTGGAATAAAAAATTAAAATTACATGTAAGTTCAAGGTTAATTTGAAATTGAAATGAAAGGTTATTAACTGAATAAAAAAACAAATTTAACATAAAAATTAAAATTACGAAGAACAGTATAATGAAAATTTAAAATTATATTCAATATCAAATTGAACACAAAGTTAGTTAATTATAATTAAAAAATTAACATTATAATTAAAAAAATTAACATTATAATTAAAAAACTAACTAATTAAAATTAAAAAATATAAAATTAACATCACAATTACGATTTTTCATTTCAATCGTAATTGTGATGTTAATTTTATATTTTTTAATTTAAAGAAATTGTTTTGAAATTTTCTTCCATCGTCTCAGTATAACTGAGGTCCAAATAAAGGTGGTGTACTCTTATGTCTATGCTTTTTTAATCCTCAAAGTGTTCTCAAAACACTTCCTAGTACCTAAGCTCCGCTATTTTATAGCTATCTTCATATCTACTTTGTCGCCAGTTTGCCTATTTCTTTATTATATTATTTTATTTTCTATTTTTAGTTTTTCTTTCTTGATTTATGACTGAACGAAATTTGCTCACGTTCACCCTCAGTCTACTGGAGTGTGTGATGTTTATGGCTTGATTTTTTTCTTCCGGAGGAAGTCTGATTTTCTTTGTGTAGATTTTATTTTCCGCCATTTCAAAGTCACCTACTTTGTTCCTTTATCTGTTCCACTTACTAACTGACATTGATTTGCTTAAATTCAACTGTCATGCAATCGTATCTACATATATACCATATATGTATATATAAATATATTACGTATATTTACATTATATATATGTAAAGAATATACTAAAAGCAATTTTTTATTGTTATTTATGTTGACATCTTGCTGTTAAATTACCCGTAAACGCTGACGAGTTGCTGATACGGCGCTATAATTTGCATAACATATGTACGAACATGGAAGGTTACTCAGTAGAACACCATGAACATTTTTATAATTGGGTATTGAGTTTAGGGTATGATTTAGGATACTAGGAGCTACTTGCTAAGATTTCGAAAAATTTAGGCAGTTTTTATTCGGGTTGCGGAGCAAGAGATTTGTTATGGAATCAGAATATTAAGTCGCATTGGTATTTTGTGCTGCAGCAGTTTGTTCTCTGCGCCACTGTGTATTCAGCCTAAGTTAACTGAACGATTTCTGAGCATTTTTTAGACTTTAAGGCGTTAGAAACCATTGAGGAACTTTTTCTATTTAAAAACTTTGGTATACCTTACAAAAAGTGTCCAATTCTACTCGATTGATCACGTGACCCTCTGGTTATTTTAGATAAATAAGCTCCTCACGAAAAGAAATGCCAAGTGGTCAATTTTTAAGTGTGCAAATATTTTATTTTATACGCAGAAGTACTTCTTCAGTTAACAATTGAGTTCACAAGCTTTCACATGCATATTCAAGGCTGTCTTTTTGTATACTTCATTTGCCATTTTACCCTTTGACCAAATCTGTAAAAGGTTTATAAGTGTTTTTACGACCGAAAGGGTATCGCTGTGGCTGCCTTGACATTTATCTCTACTTCAATATTTTTTGTTGTATTTAAGTACTTTTGTGAGTTGGAAAGTATTTGAGTTGTCTTTTCAGACATTTGTTTGCTTTAAAATAACTGTGCATATTTACATAATATTTACGTACAGGGCGTACATACATACCTACGAATGTCGGCATTTCAAGTAGCTTTTAAAGTGATGACTCTCTGTTGAAGTTTTGAGTTGTAATTGTGAGAGATTGCCAGTTTCTTTGAAAAATTCTTAGGAATTATAAATAGAAATTAAAAAAAAAAACAATTCTTCAATGTCTAGCACCAGAATTTTATCATAGAAACAGTTACCCAAAAGAAAAAAATATTTGTGGTAGACATAATGCCTTATGATTGTGTTTTGATATATCAATCCAATAGCATGGACCTATGTCATCTAAATCAGATAAAGATAACCCAAAAAAATATAGTTTGCTTGGATTACAGTTAACTTCCCATAATTTTATTCCGAACTAAATAATTCCGGGTGTAATACAAGAATAACATTGCATAAATTTTTGTGGTCTGTTTCTGATTCAACATTAACTTCCAATTTTTTTGTTTTCAAAATTATCGATAAACTGTGTTTAAAAAATATTATCGATACAGTCTGTTAAAAAATATCGATAACTTTCATCGAAAAAAAAAATTCCAATATGTACATATTTAAACGTAACGCATAGATTATAATAAAATGTAAAGAGACCACGTTGAAGTAATATATCGATAGCTTTTATCGAAAACAAAAGTTTTGAAACATATAATAAATATAAGGCAGAATTGATAGTTGGAAAAAACAGCAACCTCTATTTTTTTTTTGTTTTCAAACTTATCGATAAAATCTCTCCAGAAAATATCGATAATTTTCATTCAAAAATATTTTTAAATACATAACATACAAAATATAAAAAGACTTTGATTAAGTAATGTATCGATAAATTTGATCGAAAACAAAAGATTTCATAAACAACGCAGAATATATTAAAATCTGCTAAACAACCGTTACTATATAATTTATTTTAAATATCAATGAAAATTTATGCATATCGGTAAATTTTTATCGAAGCAAGAAATGTAACGCAGTTTCCAATAAGTTCAAAGTTATCTGCAAAACAACCGTTGGTATCGAAATTTGTTTTAATTATCGATGACTTGTCGAAAGAACAAATGTAACGCACATTCAGATAAGTTGCAAAGATCTAATTTCAGTCTAAAGGAAAAAAGGTTGTAATAATATAATATATAGCGCAGAATAAATTGAAATCTTTAGAGCAATTATGAGTATCGATTTTTTTTTAATTCTCGATAAATTTTATCCAAACAAAACATGTAACACAGTTTCCAATAAGTTGAAGTTTTCTGTAAAACCACAGTGTGTATCGAAATTTGTTTTAATTGTCGATGACTTGTCGAAAGAACAAATGTAACGCACATTCAGATAAGTTGCAAAGATCTAATTTCAGTCTAAAGGAAAAAAGGCTGTAATAATATAATATATAGCGCAGAATAAATTGAAATCTTTAGAGCAATTATGAGTATCGATTTTTTTTTAATTCTCGATAAATTTTATCCAAACAAAACATGTAACACAGTTTCCAATAAGTTGAAGTTATCTGTAAAACCACAGTGTGTATCGAAATTTGTTTTAATTGTCGATAACAATGTATATCGATAAATTTTGAACTGTTTTACCTTAAACTTTGTGCAAATATATGAATTTCACATTAAAGACAAAGAAAGCAAAGGCTTAAATGCAAGCAAAGACAGTTTGTTATCGATAAAACTATTTTAAAATTGTCGATTAACTATGATCACAAAAACTATCGATACATTTTATCGAAAAATACATTTTTTGTAATAAAAATAACATGCAACAATCGATAATTTAAAAATGTACAATGCTATAGAAGTAAACAAATTCCTATACCCAAACCCTGATTGACACAAAAATTTGTGCCACAAAATAAAAAAATTGATTTTGCTTTAAACTTTATAAAAATATATTAATTCCACATTTAAAACAAAGAATTAAAGCAAAAACAGTTATTTATCGAAAAAATTATTTCACAATTATCGCTTAACTACGGCCACAAAAACTATCGATAAATTATATCGAAAAATAATTTTTTTCAATAAAGGCAAAGACAATTAGTTATGGATAAAATTATTTCATAACTATCGATTAGTTCTGATCATAAAAACTATCGATAAATCTTATCGAAAAAAAAATTTCGTTTAAATCTATAGGGTATGCAGCGCCGTTAAAAAATAAAAATGTACACTATATTATACAAGAAAAAAATTATTATACCCAACCCTGATTGAGATCTAAATTTGTGCCACAAATGAGCCGCAAGCAATCAAAAATGCCTGCTATTTTTAGACAACGACCTAGACAATTTTCTCGTCGAATCAAGCGTCTAAGATAAATGGCCAAAGTCTGAAAGTTACACTCCACTAAACAAAGAATATAAATAAAATTTAGGAAAACTAAAACGCATATGAAATACGAGCGAGCAAACACATGCTGAAAGCACACAAAAATAATGCCGAAGCACAAAACAAATACAAACAAATAACGGAAAATAAATCAGACGACTCAACTGACGACGACTGGCGACTGGAGGACCAAACTCAAAATGGCAACGAGACGACTGCGTGCGTCACTCCGAAGTGGAAGTTGCGGAAGAAGAGAAGTGCTTACCGAAATAAAGCGAGTCAAATTTGTCACTTCCACAATGGACACGGCACTTTCCGCTTCCGGCAATGACGGAGAGGGGAAGATTGCAAAGAAACTGGGACACGAGAGTGTGTTGGCCATGAGAGTTGTATGTTCACAGAAATTTAGCGTTCAGCTGAAGGCAATTTGTTGCTCAATTTAAATATTATATACTATATATACAAATGATTAGGTATATATATAATATTATATAAGTATATAAATATGTGCCGTCTAATGCTTGGTTATGGTCCATTTGGTCAGTACTTGTAGATAAAATTCCAATGGATTCAAGGTTTGAATAGAAAATATGCAAATAAGTAGCTTAAATCCAAATTTCTCACACACATACGCATGAAAAGTACTCGCAACGTATACATACAAAGATTAGAGGATTTCCATTGATTTCTTTATAATAATCTACCTTCATACTCTACTGAGTGTGCTATATAAGAATTGAAATTTTTCCACTTGCGGCTCACTTATGCCACCTCACCAGCAGCACTTCGCTATCATTGCCTCAAAGCGAAATCCCAGCTGCGGCTTGTGTTGGATTTTTTGGTTGAAATTCAGCGCTTTCGTTTTGTCCTTCAGCCATTTAATATTTAGTGGCATTGGTTTTGGTGGCACTATTACGAGCTTTTGCTGCCATTAATAACTGTGGCTTTGGCATAGAAATTGTATTTTGGGGGCTGCGGAGTTTTTTATATGGTATAAGTACGTATTTTTGTATGTGTATAGTAGTACGGTGGAAAAAAAGCACACACGTTTATTTGAAATTATTAGCAATTGGCTTATAATGAGCTCACTTATGTGCTGTGAATGCGACATTACATGCTATTGAATTGTGGGTGGATATAAATATAGATATTTATATGGTTGTGCATACGTTAAGGTACGAGTAGGATGATATGACGTAACGTAAAACGAATTAAAAAAATTTTGATTTAATTTGGACACTAAAACATTCATAAATATTCAAGTAAAGTGTACATTTAATTGCTATAATAGTCTGAACTTTAATTTTAAGTTTACTATTAGCATTTTGTACTGAGAATACACCATATGAACCCATCCTCCCATCGAAAATTTGATATATCATTAATATTCTTCAAAGTGATTTCTATTAAATCCGAACTGTAAATGGAGCACATTTATGAGAAATATGTAGGTCAACCGATAAGTCCCCGGACTACCACAATAAAAAATATTTTTTTTGGAAAAATTCGTTTCCTTTATATTCAACATAGTTCCTTCAAGAGTTATACCATTGACACCATTTTTGTAGTACAATTTGTCCTTTGCTTCGAAAAAGGCTTCATTTTCGGCGATCATCTCTTCATTCGAGGAAAATTTCTTTCCAGCGAGCATCTTTTACAGATCTGATCTCCAGAATATAGTCGCTTGGGATCAGATCTGTAGAATATGGTGGATGCGGAAGAAAATCGAAGCACAATTCATGTATTTTTACCATCATTTTCACTAACTTGTGACACAATTCATTGATCTTGGTGGGGCAGCACTTCATTCTTCCTCAAATGTGTTCGTTTTTCGGCGATTTCGTCCTTCAAATGGTCAAATAACGCTATCTTATAGTCGCTGTTGATTGTCCGTCCTTCCTTTTTTAATCCAGACAATAAAAATTATTTCATGTGCCTCCAAAACTAAGTTCGCTCGGCACCCACTTCGCACAGAGCTTTCTCATTTCAAAATATTCGTGAATGATACGATGTATGCGTTAAGTTTAGAATCTGCTTTTTCGAACAGCTTCACTTTACTGTCATCAAATATTATTTTGTAGTCTGTTTTGTTGTTTCGCCAGTAACAACTTCTTTTGGGTGTCCCCTGCCTTCAACATCTTTGGTGTTTACTTTACCACCTTTCAAAGTAGGAAACCACTTTTCAATGGTTAATTGCCCTGATGTAAAATCCAGGATGCTATTGGTCAATTTAAACCTTGGCTTCAGGAGTAATTTTTCTCTCCAAAAAGCAATATTTTTTCAACACACGAAATTCCTTTTTATCCATTACAAAAGTTGCTTCACTCAAAATGTCATAATTCCTAAACTAATGACCCGACAGCTGTCAAATTTATACACGCGCCTTGTGAAGATTAAGGCGAACTAAAAATCTAGATTTTAATATGCATGTGCGGAATTACTACTTTAAATTGAATTTTATGTCTTAAATCGCTTAAGCATGGCCAATATTATCATTTAATTCAGTTCAAATTTGCATTTATTCTGCTTATGGCGCCATAAAGTATGCTAAACGATTTTCGGCTGATTTATTCAAATTTCGTAGCGCAGGGAAAAGGACATATACACTTGCTCCGCCTTAATTAACTCTGCTGGAGGTGCCACGTGGGCTTTTGATGTACGAGAGTTCCAGAAATATGTGTGTTATATTTGACTCCAAATGCCAAAATACTATGAATTTAGGCAAATACGCGATATTGCGGGTTGCCATATATGAAATGAATGATTGTGGGAAAAAATTATGAAGTTTTCAATATTTAAGCAGCAAAATACAATAAACTGGCCGATCACTCCATTTGCCATACTATTTGGAGAAAGAGAACATCATACAGACAATGAGATGTAAACTTCGAACTTTTAATATTATTTATATTCAATCACACATACGACCGCTTGATTGGTTTTTCATGTCTTCCCTTCTATTGACTTCGCTCTCGTCACCCAACATATTAGTAACAGTCGAGCCGAGCTCACCACGCGACTTTTTTCTGATATAACATTTTTAAGTTCGTGACATCTTTGGTATGGCTAGTACGAATCGAATAATTCAAAAGAGTGTAAAAAAGTATTGAATCTGTCTTAAATATGGTGAACATGAAGTAAATAATAAATATTATTGTTAAGGTACAAATAAAGAGCTTTTCAGAGGCAGCATTTCAATATTATTACATCTCTAATTAGAAGAGCACTCATTGTGACGTAACTATAACTGTTAGACATATGCTGTCCAGACATTTTTTGTAGAAAATTCTATGTTCTGCAAAGTCGTCCTACATTAATTTGTACTATAATCAATGGTATTCGCAGCGCACGCAATGTAAGCAGCGGCAATTTCAGTTTGAGGAATCAGAAAAAAAACACACAGAGCTAATTCTGGTGAACACGGTGGTTGATCGTTGCGTTTTTGGCTTTAAGTTCGAGCTCAACCGTGACTCGATGCGATAGTGCATTATTAGCGTGTAAAATTTATGAATTGTTCTTTCACAATTCCGGCCAATTTCGACGAATGTTCTCATACAATTAGCTCAAAACGGCCAAATAGAACTCTTACTGACCGTTTGTCCCTCCGGAACAAATTCATGATGCACCAAACCCCACTAGTTTCGAAAAAAAATTAGAATGACCTTGGTTTTTGAGCGGCTTTGGCGTGAGTGTTTTGGTTTTGGCTTATTTTTTCTCCTCCACTGCGTTGATTGTTGACTTGTCAAACTCACAAACCCATGTCTTATCGGCAGTTATAATGTTCTCCATGAATGTGGGATCGAAATTCGCACGATCAAGCATGACCAACCTATTTACGGTATTTTTTTTTTTTTTAAATGCATCTTTATCGGAACGATTCGAGCAAGAACGCATTTCATGACCAAAATGTCAATAGAATCCATTCGAACAGACTCGCGGCAGATATCTCGCTATTTCTCTAACACTTGCCAGAAGATTTTCAAGCACCATATCCTTCACTTTTTCAATATTTTCATCAGTTGAAGAGGTCGAAGGTCGTACAGAATGAGGAATGCCTTCAACGATCTCTCGACTGCCTTTGAAGACTTTTTACGACTCGTTCGCTTGTGTTTTTGATCTAACTGAATTTTAGGCACTAATGAGGTGTACCGCCGTAAGGAACTGCTGTAAACAAACTGGTTGACAGATTGCGCTCATATTTGGAACAGTATTTAACGAACAAAGCACAAACGAAAAACTCAATATTAAAAGCAAAAATACTTAACAAACTTGTGTAAAAACATTGAAATTATGAAACCAAGAAAGGGTCAGCATGGCCAGAAAGTTAATATGCCATGACAGAAGTTTAATTTCTAACAAAAAGTAAGTAAAAGTCAAATTAAATTAAGTAAAAAAGTTAAATACTACAAAGGCGCAACTCATTTCCTAACTCCTAACGCACTTTCCCACATAAATTTTCCGGAAAATATTTCAAAAAACACACAAACATATATATCTACGTCTGCAAACACACACCCAAAAGCTGCACAGCAAAATATTTTACCTTCATTTCGGCCAGCAAATACTTTTTGCATTGCCTTTTCGCAACGCCGCACGGCAAATATTTCGAGAATGGCACGCGCGCATTAAAATTCGGTAATCTCTGCCTTCCAGAGCCCGCATACCGTCGCAAACGCTTGTCACTGGCCTAAGCAATCTTTGCCGAAAGTCCTTTCGGCGCTTGGCAAACAAAACGGTAAATTAGATGTATTCTTTTTTGGCGGCGGAACCCAGCGGGGCGCAGAAGAGTGTTATAAGGCGGTTGAGGAGAGTGAAGTGAGGTCGGTGTCTATAAAGAGGGTAAGCGTTAGCCGAAGGCGTTGCAAAACACTTCAGCGCTTACAAACAGCCGTGCAATATATATATATATATGTGTGTATGTTTTATCACCATCATCATCAGCGTCATCAGCGTTATGGGGCGCGCGCTGCGAGGCGCTTTGACATCGGGCGCCAGTCGACACCAAATTAGATTAAATCACGCTTAAAACCCTTTGACACTCATTAAGGCGCTGTTAAGAGCTACAGCGTAGCCGAGTTTGTGAGTTGCTGTTGTTGTTGTTGTTGTTGTTGTTACAGACTTGCTGCGTGTTGATGAGTTGCCGCCTGAACTTTGACGTGCGCGCACATTAAACAGCCAAGCATCCGGTTTCCGGTCTGTGATTTCGTGTGCTGCTGCGCTCTCCTTTGGCGTTATTGTTGTTGTTATTATTTTTGTTGTGTTTGTTTTGGCTCACTGCTTCAGAAGTGACAGAACTTTGTGCGTTAATCTGATTTCTTCACTTTTTCGCAGTGATTGCTCCGGAGAGACTCGAGTGTGTGTGTGTGTAATTATCTATGTCTGTGTGTATGAGTGTGTGCGTGAGTGTTTAGCAAATAAAAATCCGCTTAAGATTCTTTGACTGACACGCAGCGCCAGTTCGAGCCTATTAAGCTAATAAGCTGTTCGGATGCCATGAGTGCGTTATTAATGCCCATAACTTGAGTATGTGTAATTAGTATGCGTTCTTCGTGAGACACTCGGCAAAGCATATTAAGATAATTTTTGTAAGTCTAAGCAAGTTAGAAATATGCATAATGATATCGGAAGTTAACTAGATTAGAAAAGTAATGAAATAGCAATGATTTTGTTGCCGAGCAGCTAGAAGGAGAGCGTAAAGTCGGGATATCATGCAGCAGCGCCTAAAAGTATACTTCACGGAAAGTGTTTATTAGAGTTTTATTATATAATTTTCTATTAATTATGGATAGGAAAGTGACAGTTTTCTTTTATCAAGTGTCTTCGAATCAAATTTAGGATACTTAATAAAGAAAAAAAGATCTCAATCTTAATTTTGATCGATCAGTTTGTATGGCAGCTATATGCTATAGTAGTCCGATCTTAACAAATTTTTCGGAGATTATACCGCTGTCTGAAACATTAATCTATGCCAAATTTCGTGATGATATCTTCTCAAATAGAAAAGTTTTTCATACAGAGACTTTAGCTTAATGGGTCAGTTTGTATGGCAACTATATGTTATGGTAGTCCGATCTTAACAAATTTTTTGGAGATTATACCGCTGTCTGAACCATTAATCTATGCCAAATTTTGTGATGATATCTTTTCAAATAGAAAAGTTTTTTTATACAGAGACTTTAGCTTAATGGGTCAGCTTGTATGGCAACTATGTGTTATAGTGATTCGATCTGAACAATTTCTTAGGAGATTATATCGTTGCCTTGAGCAGTCATTCATGCAAAATTTCATGAAGATATATTATCAAGCAAAAAAGATTTCCACACAAGAACTTGAGCTTGAGCGGGCAGTTTGTATGGCAACCATATATTATAGTGATTCGATCTGATCAATTTCCTCTTGTAAAATAATCCTTGTCAAATTTTCTGTCAATATCCCGTCTAATAAAGAAGCTTTGCATAAACGGACCGAATTTTATTCCATCAGTTTATATGACAGCTATACTTGTATGTATGTTACAATGGTCCCATAGCGGCGGTTCCGACAAATCGGTAGCTGCTGAGGAAGAAAAGGATGTTTACGAAATTTCAGATCAATATCTCGAAAACTAGTTTACGTAGATACAGATTTATATATATACTTAGCATGGTCACCAAAATTTTTTTCTGGGTGTTATAAACTTCCCGGCAAACTTATAGAACCCTATTCAGGGTAAACTGGCTGGAAAAGATATCTATCAAAAATTGGAGCTACACCAAATTCGTTCCTAGCAAGAAATTGTTTAAACCCAAATGTCAATATAAAGACCCTTCTTGGGAATTTATACTTAGAAAATGTTGACGTATTCCTAAGCGAAAATAATTCCGGTCCAACGTTTAAAAAACATAGAAATGCATTTCTAAATTAGTGTTCTCTGCACTTTCTTCTTCTTCTTCTTTGTCACTACAACCAAGTGTCTATCCAGGCCGAGAGCACGAAACTTCGTTAGTTGCCTGTATCCTTTGCTAGTTCATGCCAGTTGTACATCCGAAACGTAGACAGTTCGCTATTGGTGCGTGGATGCGTGGGTGCCCTTCCTTCCGTTGTTCACCAATGAGTCTCGAGTCGAAGAAGCTTTTCGCAGGAGCATCATCTTATAAGTGAACGATATGACCTAACCAGCGCATTCGTTGAATTTTTATGCGCTTAATTATATCCATGTCGGCATACAGCATACAGTTCGTCGTTCCATCTTCTTCGATACACATCGCTGACGCGGACGGTTCCAAAGTTCTTGTGAAGATCAGTTCTCTCGAATGATCCAAGTGCTTTCTCATCTCGGATCGTCATCATTCATGTTTCTGCGTCGTACAATATCTCGGAAATGAGAGACTTCAGTGATGTGGCAAGTAGTCTTGAAAACTGCAAAAGGGTGACGAGTGCCGATCTGTTTGTCAGATTCTTCTCCAGTGTTGTGAAAATCTGGTCTGTGGTGGATTTTCGAGTTTAGAGCCAGATTTATAAGATCCAATTAGTTTATTTACAATGGGCTTAAGACTTACGCACAATACTGTACTTTACCTACTATACATACATAAAATTTCGTTTTCCCATTTGCGGACTTAGTATAGTATTCATAAATCGGAACAATTGACATATGTGGAGCTCGAAAGTTTTTAAATTTATTATCTAGCCCGATTTTCATATCGACTTACTATCGATCAATGCTCTTTCGAATATAAACAGGGAGCCAACATTTCCATCCATAGTTCAGTTTATTCAAAACGAACGTATCTATGGTTTAGAGGGTATCGAACGGCTGGGAGACGTCTTTTCAGATTGTAACGAAGTGATATAACAAATACAGTGAATAGCCGCATTTCCTGTTAGTGTTGTCGAAAGCGGTTTTAAAGTCGATGCAGAGTGTGCCGATCTTTTCCTCATCATACCAGCTCTTCTCTTGACCAATGCTTTCGCAACTTTAGGTGTTTGCGGCTTTAAACGCATAAGCCGTGTCTACACCAGTAAAAACGAAGAAGAAAACACCTTTAGAGTGTATACATATACATTTTTTTATTGTATGTGGGTTGAATGCTTTCCAAAAGGTAATTAGATTATGGTATTAAAGCGCCTCTTGCATTTGATAAAGTGCGTTCTAGGCCACTGATTTCTACGCTCTTAATTTTGCCGGAATTTTCATAGGAAAATTCGTAGTAATTCGACCGCAAATTCTTCGAAGAACTTTCGATAATCCGTTGCTTTTGCGATAAAAAAATTCTAAAAGTGATGCAGATCCCTGCTTTGAAAGTCGACACTACCTCATGTTTTTTCCTTCACTAACATAAAAAGCACAAAATAATTCCATATTCCCTTTAAACTCACAAAATCCACAGCTAACTTCACGCTTGCTCTGTGGCAGTTGAATTGATACAGATTCTTCGCAAACTTCGCTTGAATTGCGTTCGTATTTGCGATTTTCACTTGAATTATTTCTTTTTCTGTTTTCAAACTTTAAACTTTTTCAGCTGGCGATTTCTTGGCCAGGTAGTTTGTTACTTCGCTCTTTTTGCGTTGCACTCTTCTCTCAGCTCACTTTCCCGCCTGTGGTTGTTGTTTCAGGACGCATGCTATACCGCCGGCAATTGCTACACTTTTGCCAAGGCAAAAAGGAAAAAGAAACAAAAACAATAAAGAAAAAACAAAAACAAAAAATAGTAAAGAGAACTTTCTCTGTGTGACCGGGCAACGGGACGATAAGCAGGGAATGGCCATTTGGTCGCCCGCAGAAAACTTGGCCAGCGGAGGCAAAAAAGGTTGTGAAATCGAAAATGAATATACTGATGATATGTTGAATAGCATAAAACCGTTATGCGTGTACACATGTATGTATTCATATTGTGTGTATGTGGGGTGGGGATGTGTGTTCATTAGTAGAAACACTTGCAATATTTTGTGCGGTAAAGAAACCCTGTTTTTTGTATGGCGTATTTTATTACCTTTGAATACTGTTTTTGAGTTATTTTGGGATCTAAAAAACTAAATCTATTTGAACGGAATAATATTTTAATTAAATAAAATTGCATTATTAATGCAAAACTAAGAGTAGTATTACAAAAATAAAACTTCTGTCAAACACAAAATTCAGCAAGCTTCGAAATTTCTCTAAGGTGGCAACTCTTTGGCGGAGATATTTTTGGAAAAATATATCTCTTTAGCTTTAATTTTCAAATAATTCGGTTTTACTACAAATTTTGTTAAATTGAAAATTTTAAACCAGTGGCAACACCAGTAAATATATTTTGTGTAACTTTTTTCTAAAACTACTACGAGCAGTATTACAAAAATTAAATTTCTCTCAAACTCATCTCAACTCAATTCAGCACGGTTCGACTTTTCCTCAGGTGGCAACTCCTACCGGAGATATTTTCGGAAAAAATGTCATCAAATATTAAATTTCCAAATAATTCGATTTTATAATCAATTTTGCTAAATTGAAAATTTTAAACAGGTGGCAAAACTAGCAAACTTTTTTTGTATAACTTTTTTCAAAATTTTCTCAGTTTGCTAGCCCCAACGCAATGATTCTTCTCGCAAAAACTTTTTCGTCTCGTAATATTTCAAAAAGGTGGCAACGCTTCCAGAAATATTAACAACACTAAATGTTTACATATGCTACAGAGGTTGTGTTTGTGGTTAAAATATTGAAATTCGTAGCGACTGGCTTCAGAGAAATATTTTCGACTGTTAGCTCTCTTAGAAGTCTTCAGAGTGTTAAATTTCATTTTAGTGATACCTGTTCTTATTATTATTTTACTAAACAAAATTTCCAAAACAGTTGGAAATCTTTCTAGATTTACCACTACAGTCAAATTTTTTATTTTTTTTAAATAAATTTTTAACATGAATTTTTTTAAATAGGTGGCAACACTATTCAGAATATTATTCAGTTTCGATCTCTTTTCAAAGATATTATCAATTTTCTTAGAACTCTTAAGCGATATAATACATATATATTGTAGTGATGCTTTAACTTATTTTAAGGAATTAAGTTTTTGACACACATGGCAACACTTTCGGAATATTTCAAATTTATTTGTTTTAAGTAAATCAGTTCAATTTCAATCTTTAATATAATAACTTGTTTAATTTATAAATTTCTAGAACTGAAAATTTTTAATGGGTGGCAACTCTTTGAAAATAAAATAATTAATTCTATTTTAGCTCTTACTATATAAACTCACTTTAGTACAAAAATGTTAGTGGTGTTTGCCGTTATTAAATTATTTAAAGTTATTTAAAAATTTATAAACACGTGGCAGCACTTTACTAAAAAAAATTGTCAAAACTTTTTTTTAAACCAGACTATAATTTTAATTTATTTTATACATTTTACTGTACACAAATTTGAAAAAGGTGGCAACCCTGAGGCGTACATAAATCTCATTTTCAGGGATATTTTCGCAATTTTTATTATTACAAAATTTTCTAATTAAAATATTTGAAATTTCGTGTTTGTTTTACTTCTTGACAGCAACTTTTTCGTTTTACATACTATATATGTATGTATGTATGCATGTACTCGTAATACGCTTTCAGCTACTTTTATCACTTACACGCTTTAGCAAATTCACAACTACATTTTAAACTTTTACTTTCGAACAACTTCACACGACTTTCGGTGCTTGAATGCCAGGGGAGTGTGTTACTTTTTTCACTCGAATCAATTTGTGCATTCTTCACAAGACTAATCTCCGCATGTAAATGTAAATATGTAATATACATGTATATATACATGTCTTACATATCTACAATATATTTATTGCAATTTGCTCTGCGTTCGGTAATCTTTGATTTCTTTTGAAGTTTTGCTTTCAAACGATAAAATATCAACTTCATTCAAGTGAGTCAGCGATTTGTATGAAATTTTAATGAAACAATTATTTTCAATAAAAGTTGAGAAAGTATGCGAGCGTGTTTAATATGCACAATGTGGATTAGATCGCGCGCACATAACTACATACAAACATATACATTTACATATGTATATGCATAACATATGTCTCAAGCGAAGCGAAAGAGAAAATGCAGAAAACGAAATTCTGAGAAATTTTCAAGCTTATACAATAAATTGCTACGAGAGATTATATATATGCATATATACATACATACATAATTCAGATATATGTATATTTACTTTATATTCACACATAAATTATCAGTTTTTCAATAGATAATAAAATTTAAGCAGATTTTATAAGAGAACAGGTTCCAGCTATGAAAAACAAACAAATTTTTTAAACTTAAACTTCAACCAGTAGATGGCGCTAATGTCGTGATTTAATTAAAAGTATAATATGTATAACTTTCTTACTTCTGTTAACTTACTTCGGCATTACTCTATCGACTATAGCGATGCAATATAGACAATCCACCAATCACTTTCATTTCACGATTATCCCCCGTTAGATTCAATGAGTGACAATAGTTTAACTACTTAATACGAAGCAAAGTATTCCCTTCCGCTCATATTTTTCTAAGAAAAATACCACTGAAGCCAACGATATATGAAAAATACGCGACCAGGACACTGCTTACCTTTTGGGTAGATTTTTTTCGAGGTTTGCCATTGTCATCTCGCTCAAATTATGGCTTGAATGTAGAGGAATTGAAGATTTCGATGATATTCGTTGGGTATGGTACGATTATCTTCAGTTTTTTTAGTTTTCATTTTGTTTTTTTTTTTTTTTTTGAATATGTCTATACTATTTTAAATTATGTAGTCTATATATTTCACTCATCAGTTGTATTCCACCACTGTGAGTCCTTGCGATACTTGGCATAACTCTTTTTTTCGAATACCAAAAACGAAATGAAGTCTTTTCCATAAAATTTAGCAAGCACTCAGCATTAGAAGCCACATATGGCTTAGTTAGTACTTAACTAACCTAACTAAATTAAAATAAATATTTTTTATAGCTTGAACAGAACTTATTAAATTTGCTACGAAGTTTCTACCCAGAGGAAAACGTTAATGGCCCTATAATATTCAGAGTTTTCAAATAAGTGTGATGTGAGTTACTTTCAAAACAAAGCATACTAACTGATAAGAAAAATCAATTTTTTCTTTATTTAAAGTGAATTAAATATTAAACTTGGAATAACATCATCCAAATAGCCTCAATGACTACTTTTGCAGGACCGAATTCAATGATGCCAATTCTAGAGTACTTTTTTCCACTAAATCAAGTCGTATGTTCGGAATACCTGTTCAATATTGATTTCTAAAGCTCGAAGTGAGTCTGGTTTATAGCTAGAGACCAATAACTTCAAAAAACCCCACAAGAAATAGTCTAATGGTGGTAAAGCTCAACCCTTTGAAGGCCATTCAATGTCACAATTTCTTTAAATAACCGAATTTTCAAACATTTCCCCAAATAATTCGTTTATTACACGTGCGAAGTGGCATGTAACCCGATCTTGTTGGAACCAGAAATTGTCAAAATCAACGGCTTTCTCTTGCGACCAAAAGAGTTGGTTATCATAGATCTGTACTTTCTTATTAAAAATGATTTCTCAAC
>JBAWJQ010003101.1:0-93655 GCA_037783105.1 Bactrocera zonata | reverse complement strand
ATACAGTTACGGATAATAAAATAGAATCAAAGGTGTTGCTTTGAAACAATGGCATAATTTTTCTGAAATTTTCAATCTATGTAATAACTTTTCTGCATAATAACAAAGGCAATAATATGTACTTTTAAAAAAGAGGAAAATATAGCGTTGTCGAGTTTTACAGTTAACAGTAATTTAAAAAGTGTAAATAGCATGCCTCGTGCTTAGTGACAAAATAATAGAATCAATAGCGAAATAGTTTCATAAATGAAAAATGATGAATTTAAAAAGCGTAAAAATTAGTTAAAATAACTTAATTATATCTGTGGAATGAATAATTGTATCAATTATATATTTATTTAAAAAAATGGGTCGAGCAAAACATTGTTTAGAGGAGGAAAGATTGTGCTTCCAAAATATGCAAGGAATTGGTCACGCGTAAAGGCAAATTGCAAACTTATGAAATATGTCTCAAATATTTTTGTTTGATGCCTTAAAATTTCTGAAAAAATATTGAAAAAATAGGACGACCACAAAAAAATGACTGCGCAAGTCGTTCGAAATATTGCATGATTGCCGATGCGCGTACCGTTTAAGGCCTCTGCAGCCATTTAATAAGAATTATGTGCAAAAATTTCTTCAAGGACAGTAAGAAAACGACTTGTGGAGAAAAATTGCTTTGGCACATGGTCCCGAAAGGTGCCAATGCTGAGAAAACGGCATAGATGCAATCGTATTCAGTTTGCAAAACGACACATTAATTAGGGCGGAGCTGAAAATTAAGAAAAAATGGTTCGACGTTTTATGGTCTCAATGTAAAATTAATAATGATAGCAAATGATAGTTGGGCGTGAGTCCGACGTCCAAAAAACAAAGAAATGTGCGTCCGCTGCGCGTCTAGGTCCTTCAAACCCCGTGGGGGCAATATAATGGTTTAGTATTGTTTCTCATATTGTGTTCCGGGGCCTATATTTTGGATACAAGAAAACATAGACCGCCATATATCCGTTAAGGTTTTTAGATAAGGTCTTACTTCCAAACGCTGAATGGAATTCGCCTTACATTTTAGCAATTTCAACAAGAGAGCGAATCGAAACATACTTCGGGTCTTGCAAAAAATGGTTTTCAGATCATGGTGCTGGTATTATGGCTTGGCTAGAGTAATCAGCAGATCTGAATCTCATCAAAAACTTACGGAAAATTGTTAAGGAAAATATTGCACCCCTTAAACCGAAAAATGAGGCAGAATTTTGAGAGAAGGTACAAAGGTCTGGTATTTTGTTCCACAGAACACTTACGGTAGCCTAATTAGGTCTATGCCTAGAAGATCTGCATCGGTATTAGACGATTAAAAATACACTACAATGTACTACCAATTTTTCTATTAGTTCCCTTAAAAATATATATTTTTTTAATGTAAAATATTTTGATTCTAGTTTTTTGTCTATCGATTTTTGAAATATATTCTTTACCTTTGTTTTTGTAATATTTATGAATTGGTTTTTTCCAATAGCACATGGTATGAAGTACATAATAAAAATTTAATCAAATTCACATTTTTTTTTGAGAACGAAAAACTAGTACCATGGGTGATTCTATTTTATTGTCCGTAACTGTATATATATGTATAATATATGAAATTTCAATAGTCGTAGATACAATTCCACCTGGCCGAAACGTTAACGCGGTATTCTATCTTGGAGTTTTGAAGCGTTTGGTGCGCCGTATTCGACGTGTGCGGCCCGAATATCGCGAAGATGAAAGTTGGCGTTTGTTGCACGATAATGCGCCGTCTCATCGGTCGACACTTGTGACCGATTATTTGACCAAAAATCACATTTTAACCATTAACCACTCTCGGAATTCACCTGAGATGGCACCTTCATTTACGGAAAAATGCATTTGCCCATGAAAAGAAAGCGTTATGCTGACATAGAGGCCATTCAAAAGGCTTGCATCGGCATGCTAGCGGCCATACCGGTCAACGAGCTAAAACCTTCGTTCGACATGCTTTTGGATCGAGCAAAAAACTGTATTGAAGCAGAAGAACGATATTTTGATTAAAATAAATTGATTTTGCCGAAAAACCATTTGTTCTGTTTTTTTAAGACCTTTTATTTTGGAACGCACATTGTATGTTTGCATATTTAAATAAATATAACATTTGTATATTTATGGAAATTTTGAATTAAATGTTTGCTATAAAACTTGCTTTGATATTAAAGTAACAGCAAATATATGTAAATTTGCTATTTAAATACAAATGTTATACACAAGTGCCTTTAAAATATTGACAATTTCGAAGAAATAACGAATAAATTAAATTTTAATATAAATTTCTGGCAAATCTGCGCTTAAATTAAGTCTTAAGAAATTCATAGCAAGAATACTAAATTGCTTTGAGAAAGATTTCTTATTTAATAATGCAATTAACTGCATATATCACAACAACATTTAACACAATTAAAATTCACTGACAATATAAATGATATAATACATGAGTATGCCTAGATATAACATTGAAATGTGAGATATTAATACCAATAACTTGTGGATTTCATTATGTCAACAACAATATTAAAATAATTGACTAATCTCATCATAACAAAATTTTGACGCACACACGTCTTCAAGACAAATGACAATTATTAGTAATTTTTAATGGCAGAGTATCTTATTCTTAAAGAGAATTATTACAGCATCAAACGGCTCGGTGAAACGAACTAGCTATGTAAACAGAAGGATTTTTCAGGTGTTGTACTTTATCCGCTTTTATGGATGGAAGCATGGAATGAAGTACTAATTCAATTCAATAGAAAAGGAAAGTGGTGTCAACGGTTTAAGGGCGGTTTTTATACACATTCAGTGAGATTATGGAAAGAGTCTTACGAAGGTTTCACCGCGGAAGGCAGCCTGCGTAAGGTTTACCAGGGCATTTAAGTCATATTTGACTGATGTATTTGATATGCTTCCGCAAGAACTGCTCATATATGTTTTAATACGGAAAGTTGCAATATTTGCCGCTTTATGACTTACGGATATTGGAATATGTAAATTTATGGACCTGAACCAGCTCAAAATAGATCTAATGTTATTAGTCAGACTATATCCAAGTTTGCATTTAAAAAGTGACTTCTAGGTGAGAAACCTTCTAGACTTGAATAGAGAGGAGCTTTAAAATTTTAAATTGTTTTAAAAGTAGAATGACATCGTTGTCAAATATATAACTACAACTTTAATTGAATTTGACATAATGAGAAATAGATATTAGTATTGGAAAATATCTATTTATGATTTTTATATGATATATGACTGATACGAGGTGTGTTAAAAAAGTATCGCGAATCGTAACTGACAGTTTTCTTCGATTGCAGGGGCGTGGTGCATCATGAGTTCTTGCCACAGGGAAGAACGGTCAATAAGGAATATTACCTGCAAGTTATGCCCAATTTGCGCGAAGCAATCCGCCAGAAACGCCCGGATTTGTGGAAGAACAAAAATTGGCTTTTGCACCACGATAACGCCCCTGCTCACACACATCGTTGCTTGTGCCCGACTTTTTGGCCAAAAACAACACACTAATGATGCCGCAGCCGCTGTATTCCCCAGATCTGGCCCCCTCTGACTTTTTCTTGTTCCCTAAACTGAAGAGGCCCATGAAAGGACGACGTTACGCTTCTCTTGACGAGATAAAGACGGCATCGAAGGAGGAGCTGAAGAAGATAAAAAAAAAATGATTTTTTGAAGTGCTTCGAAGATTGGAAAAACCGTTGGCACAAGTGTATAATATCTCATGGGGATTACTTTGAAGGGGACAAAATAGATATTCATGAATAAATAAATAATTTTTGAAAAAAAAACACAAAATTCGCAATACTTTTTGAACACACCTCGTATATGTATAGTATATTATATTATAAAATTTAATAATAATGAAGTTTAATAATAACTAAATATTTTAAGCTTTTTTTACTCTATTGATAATTCACCGCCAATAACGCCAGCACTGAATTGATGTTCTGCGATAAATAATTATTCTGCGATTAATATTGTACGTAGCATGATTTTTCTAAGTATTGTGCAAACTGAATTTAACTTATTAATCATTTTCTAAAGAATTTAATTTAGTCAAAATATTTCTAAATCATTTTATTGCATTTATATCCTTTGAGAACTCTAAAATAGGAATTCGTTGTTCTAATAACTCATATTTAATAAATATGTGTTTATTGTTTGCTAAATGAAAAAAAATGCATTGTAAAAAAAAATCGTTTAAATAACTTTCAGCATTCTTGCGCAATACCCGCTAAGTGATATATGTACATATTTAATTTATTTTTTCCAACTGTGATTCACGGAAATGTAAAGCTATATTTGTACATCTTTGATAATACATTTACATACGAATATTAAATATATACATATGTGTATGTATACATAGGCAAGTGAGCTTCAGATGTGTGTTTTCGTTAATAATTTAAAATATTTAATTAAGTACGGTACAAAAAACTTTTGAATGGTTCACCAATACTCACACACATTTCTTATGTCAGTCGTAACTTACAGTTTACTTGTCAATTGACGGTCACTGTTTTTGCTAAAAAGAGACACAAAAGACTTATAATGCTTAATGTAGCTTTACATATGTTAGAATGAAATAACTTAATTCTTTAAAACTGTCACAACTGACAATCAAATGAACAGTAAAAAGACTGTCAATTTTTACAGTTTTCCAAAGCGAATTTTGTGTATGTCAAAGAGAGACAGCATATACTTACTTGCATGCTATTCCATAGTAGTTTCGAGAAGTTATGAAATACCTAGCTATTATTCCTTAAGATGAACCAAAAGTGCAATAAATCTTTTGAGTTTTGCGCTAAAAATATAAATTTGGATCAAAGAAAAGGGTTGCAAAATATTTGTGAGTTAAAAAATTTTCAAATAAAACTATATTTTAATTTCAGTTAATTTTCTATTTTATTTAAGGATTTTTATATTCTGAAATATCCATGACTATTGAGAGGAGCCAGCCTGGGAGCAAGTGATATATACAAGGTCTGTCGCAAAAGAAACAGAATTTTTTAAATATAACTGTTTCTGGTGGCGCCACCTATTGGCGGGTACATGATATAAAAAGTTTGATCTCTTGTTGACATTTCGTAAAAATTTTAAGACAATTGCATAACTACAATCGATGTTATCGATCAAAAAGTAACAGCAGCTTTTGGTCATCGGTCGTAAAATGCATTTGAACAAATACCAAATATTAAATTTTGTTTTAAACTTGGGAAAACGTTTACCGAAACATTTCAAATGATGAAAAAAGTTTATGGTGATCAGTGCCTATCCCGTAGTAATGTGCATGAGTGGTTTAACCGATTCCAAAAAGGTCGTGAGGACCTCTGTGACGATCAGAAGTCACCGAAAAAAAGTCGTCTTCAGAAGTCAAAAATAAAGACAATGCTGATTTGTTTTTACGATTCCGAGCGTATTGTACACCGAGAGTTCATCACACCTGGCCAAACGATTAATGCTGTGTTTTGCCTTGGTGTTATCTTAAGTCTCGCATTCGTCGTGCTCGACCACAATACCGTAAGGCAGGGTCCTGGCACCTGTTGCACGATAATGCGCCGTGTTCGGTCGACGCTTGTCACTGATTTTTTGACAAAAATACTCCGTATTAACCATGAATTACTCACCCTACTCACCTGATCTGGAACCCTGTGATTTTTACCTATTTGGAAAACTTCATTTGCTCAAACCAGTGTCCTTGGTTTCAGGACATTTCAGCTATCCAAAAGGCGACGACCGATATTCTCAAGAGCATTCGGAAAAATGACCTTAAACACTCATTTGAAATGCTAATTGACCGGGCTAAACGCTGTATCGAAGCATAAGGAAACTACTTTGAATAAAAATATATAACTTTTGAAAAATATTAATTTTTTGTTGTTTTTTTTAACAGTCCTGTTTCTTTTGCGACAGACCTTGTATATGTTAAATCGAAAAACTTCCATTTATTTTCGAAAATTAAATATTTTACTCTAACTGAAAGCGATAATATTTTATTTCGCTACAGTAATAGGTTCGTTTAATAGGCGTTAATCACATAAAGCTCAAAACAGATCGAAAACTCAATTATGAGAACAAAAACGTTGTGAAACATTTCAAAAAACCGCAAAAAGTTTGAACGGCTTTACACTGCTGCGCAAAAAATCTGTCAATTAAATTCGAACATAAGCGGATTTCTTTGCCTGTACCGCAATATGCATTTTAACAAAGTCACTTTGTAGCAGTTAGAGCCATTTAGTTTACATTTTTGCGTTTTAGCTTTCAAAAAGTATGCGGTGGTTTACGATTGTAATAAAAGTAAGAGATCAAATTTTCTACTGCAACTTTTTTATGTGCATGCTGTTGTTCTTATTGTTGTTGTAAATATTTTGAATTTATCAGCGCAATACGAAAAGCCGAATGCATTAGATTTTGCCCGAATAAGTTTGAATATTGATTTACACGCTTTGGCGCACTTAAGCGTTGGAAAACCGCACGGCACAGTAAATATTTCATACACAAATACATACGCACAAACGGTACATATTTTTATAGGTAGATATATTTCTGGGAATTGGGGTATTGAAAAAATATGTATATACTCGTATACATTCGGTGGGAAATTATTTTTTATTAGCGTTGCTTTAATCTTTATGTGTCTTTTCAACGCTTGTATGGAAATATTTAGTGATTTGTCTCTCTGTGCTTAAAAGTAGTTTGTATTTAGGAAGCGTTTGATTAAATTTTATAGTGCAAATTTTTTTCCAATTTCCATTTACTGTATTTGCGATACTTTTAATTTTATTTGGCATAAAATTGCTTGTGTTTCTCAGCAGACAGGAAAGGCTTGACAATACGATTCAATAAAATATACAATACTAAAATGACAAAATACGAAAAGACTTTTTCGACTACCCAATATTTTCGTGCGTTACTCCAAAATGTAGTAAAAAATAAAAATTTTATACAACTCTAAAAATTATTTAATATTTGTCTTCGGTAATTTTTATGAAAAAGTTTTCTCTAAAAAAAAAAAGGGCCTCAAGCAGTAGTCAAGCAGCTAGTAATCGTTGCCAGAACGACCTGATTTTAAGCAATAACAATATATTACCGTAATTACTATACATTTATAGTATATTTATGCCGAATGAAAAGAGTTCATTATATTTGTGATGACTCCTCATTTTGCTGACGTGCCGCTCACTCACTGGTGCGCTCATAGTAAACGCAAGTAAATATTTCACCTGCATTTAATGAGAAATTATTGCCCAGCATTTAAGTGCTTAATCGCAGTTCCATATTAACTTCCAATTACAAACCCATAGCTTCATATTGACCCATTACATGTTACTTCACCACGCACAGCGGCACATTCGCTTGCGCCATGCTATTTACTTGGCCGTGTGAAGTCAACAACTGCAGTTTGGGTCGCTGCTTACAAATGAACATGTGACCGAGTTTCGATGTTTCGCAGTCATGTGTGCACAGTGCTCTTCACTTGTTTATTGATAGGTGTAATTGTGATTGACTTAAAAGTTTTAAACCAGCAAGTGATTGGAGTTGGTGGCACTTTAAATTGAATTTCTGTCTAATTGAAGCACAAATTTCTTTTAACCGAAATTATGCAAAATACAAAATGGTTGCATGAAAGCAATAATACCTTTCACAAATACAAAACATACCTTACAAGAATTATATTATGGTAGCTAGAGCTGTGGTGATCCGATCTCAAAAATTTATGCGGAGATTACACGGTTGCCTTGAACAATAATTCGTGCCAAATTTCTTGAAGATATCTCGTCAAATGAAAAGGTTTTTCATACAAACACTTGATTCCGATTGTTCAGTTTGTATGGCAGTGTGTTTTTTCTTGCTTTAAGCAGCTCCTGTTGTCCATTGTGGGTTCCAAAAACTTCAAATTACCAATTAAGCTTTTAAACTGCCTTAAGCTCTCAAAATTAGATAAAAAATTTCTACATGATTGCATAGAGGCTAAATGATACCACAAAACACTGATGTGATGACTTTTACCGTTTTTTGAAGATATCGTGAAAGACCGCTGCTCGTAGTCTCCTTGTGTTCCTGACTTTATTAAAGGCGTATATTCAGCATAATCTTCTTGAATTAGAGTCCAATGCCGTTAACAAGGTATTGGCAAACAGCGAAGCCAACTGACATATCCTCAGTAATAAACTTGTGTTCTCCAAATATTTAAAATCAGTCCATTCTTTAGCCAACAAACACATCTTTTGCCTCTCTCATAACAGTCGCGGTGTTTCAAACGAACCTGAAAAAATAACATTCCAGTAGTTTTTTCTCACCTAACGCGCAAATGCTCCACTGTTCGACCTTATACGCCAACTGGGCTACGCAGGAATTCATTATCTGCTTGGCATATGTCAATTAGGGCTTGTCAGCAGCATCATTATAGGTTCGCTGCTTCGGTACTAACATTCAAACACACACACACTTATCTACATACATATATGTACAACGAAAAATAGCGGTAAATTTAGTGTCAAAAAGTGCAAAAAAAAACAAAAAAGTATAACAGCAACTAAGTAAAGCAATTGACTGCTGACGCCTTTTCCTCCACAGCTGCAAATAGTCACGGCAGCTACGAAATTTACATACACGCACACATACACATATGCACGTAATTTTTGTAATTTTCATCATTACACTTGTGTCGCAATCATTATTGGCAGCGGCAGCCGCAACAGCTGCAGAAACATGCATCGCGACACACACACACACTCACACGCAACCTAGCGCACAACGGTAATCAGTTCATGAATCCGTTCTCCAGTTCTCAACAGTGTAAGGTACATGGGCACAACACTATCCAACACAATGATACGACCACGCTACCGTATAAGGGTATAATGGTTCAACAGTGCGTATGCGGTTGGCGAATCCATTTTTGTGTGATTGGTTCTCGGTGCTGGCATCAAATGGCAGCCGGAGAGTGGTAAATGAGCGACACATTATGCGCGTAAGAAGTCATTCATTTCACATTTGTAGCACACGCACCCACACACGTAAGCATATATAAACAGTCGCGTGAGTACAATACAATACAATATACTTGTACAGTTAGTATGCGAGTAAGCATTGTGACCGATTTGAACATTGACACATATGTACTTATATGCACACACACATATACACAAAAGAGCGTTAGTGCTCGTTTGCATAAAACATGTGTGCGTCGCCCATCACGGCATGTTGCGCATGAAACTGATGGCATCAGTGATTTTTGCATCCCCATTCTTTGCAACCGCACAGGATCGCTGATGCGTTTTTCCGCTCGTCTAATGACTGTTTGCTCGCAGTAATTTGTTTCGCGCAATTCGTAGAACGCGCTTAGCGGCTTTACTAGGTACCCGTGTTTGTGCCTTCATTGTTCGCCTGTGACGGTCAGGGCAGCTGGTGGCTGGAATGCGTGATTGACACTCGGTAGATTGCCGGTTTGTGTCACTGCCTTGGAAAAGCCTAAAATTTCGAAAGTATTTTTCGAAAACGAGCGTACTAAAGTCAATCTGTCAGAGTATCTTTGTCATAAGAAAGACAAAAGTCGTTCTTGAAAATTTCATACATTTTTGAAAGGGCTTAAGCTCAGTGTTCAACTTAGAATTGGTAATTACTAATTAGAAACCTTCTAACTTTAGCCTAATTACTAGTAGAAGCCTTACTGCTGAAGTGCTAAGAGGTAATGATTAGAGGTATCGTAATAGCTTTGAGCACAAATGACAAATTTACAAATTCTCACAAAGTTTGGTTGCAAATAATTTTTTCATGGGAAAACTTCTAAAGCTTTTTTAGTTGTCTAATCGTAATCAGTGCGAATATGAGTCGTTTCACTCTTTTAGTAAAGATTCAAACTTGGGTGGAAAGACGGTGGTATAATTTTTTATCTCTGTAAGCTTTAGGATACAAAAGCATTAGAGAAAAAAGTCATTAAAGAAGCAGTATTTCAGCTATAAAAGTGTTATCTTCAGTGATAATTGTTTGCCGTGAGCAAGTGTTTTTGATTGGTACAAATTAGTCAAAGAGGGTCGAGAACGCGTTGACTAACCACGTCCTGGACAGTCATCAACATCAACTGATGATCAACATGTAAATAAAATAAGAAGATGAGTGCTTGTGAATCGACGATTAACAGTCAGAGATCTTACTGGTATGGTTGGAATATCGCAAGAATCAGCGGAAACCTTTTTTGAAATACAATTTGAGTTAAAGAAAAGTGAAAGCAAACATGGTTCCAAAAGCACTAAATTTTTTCAAAAAACCACGTCGCGTTAACGTCTGTGGAACAATGCTTTCTGACTGCCAGGATGTCATACAAGGTATCATTACTGGCGGTGAGTTTTGGGACTATGTTTACGACCCGGAAACAGTTGATCAATTGGCGGAATATCGTTGCAAAGCTGAGCCAAAAAAACACGTCAAAGCAGGTCAAAAATCAAAGTTATGTTGACAGTTTTCTTCGATTATCGAGGTGTAGTGCACCCCGAATTCCTTGCGACCACCCAAACTGTCAACAGAAAATACTATTTATGTAAGTGTTATGTGTCATAAACAACTCATGTAGCATTATCAGCATTATGTGACAGCATTTATTAAATTATAGTGACAAATGATGTTGAACTTCGAGTTTACTTCAATTAAAACTTTAATCAACTTGTGGAAATGAAAGTCTTTGTACCACTGACTGCAACAGCTTGGCGTTTTGATGATGAAATATCAAATTGACTTTCAATATGCGCACTTGACAACTTAATATCTTCATATTAATCCAACTAGGTAAAGTGTTTATTCAGTGGTGCGACAAATGCATTACCAGCAGTCATTTACAAGCTAACATGCTGAAGTTAGTTATATAGTCTCGGTCCAAAGCCACTGCCTGTGGCACATATAACAGCCATTTAAATAACTGTTAGCATTAATTATGAGGCCAGCTTATTAAACTACCTCTAAAACGCACTGCCATAAAGTTCAGCAAATTTCACTTGAAATTTTCATGATTGCACACATTTGTAGCGAGCAATTGGCCGATTTGCAGTCTGCAAATAGCCGAGGCAGTGGTGCATTGTGCCGTCGACAGATTTTCCATGTTGTGCGTCAAAACAATTTCAACATTTAGTGGTGACAGCAGAAGAGCATTATCTGACAAACGGCACAAGCATAATCTACACGTGAGGTGCGGGAAAGAAGCGCGTGTGAGCAAGTGCAGAGGCGCTGCAAGTGGTTAGTAAGTGGTGAGTGCTCGAAATTATAACGGTGGTGATGAGTGTGGCTGTATGAATGGATTAACGCGTGCTTGAATATGTCAATGAGCCGATGTGTGCTTATATGGTGTACCGTTAACTATGTTATGTGAAAGAACCCTGTAGTAAATGGCACTGTCATTCCGACAGCTAACTGACTGAGATTTTGAATTATTGCTAAGCGCTTTTTTGTTGCTATATTTGTTGAAAGCTGTTTGAAAACAGATAAGAGTGGCAACATTCGTTTTGTAGGCATATGCTGAGGAAACAGAAAACTTCTTCACATTGATCGCATACATTTAGCTATAAAGCCAACTACCTACTCTAATAATTAATTTTGCATTCCACCGATAAGCTGATTGCTTACAACTAGTCCTTTGAGAAGATATTTTTACTGCAGGGTAATAAATGCATAACTGCAGGTTTAGTCAAACATATCATAAGCTTGTATGTGAGCGCACAGAAAGTGACGTTTCAATAGACAAACGATACTGTGGACAACTGTTGGAGAAATTATGGATAAAGTATTTTCTAAAAATTATTTTAAGATTTCAAGTATTTAAATATTTAGTCTAGGTAGTTCTTAAGGCATGTGTTGGCTTTAGAATTACTACCTTAAAGTTAGCAGTAGGCAGTTCCTTAGGTAAGGCATCGTGTGATAGGGATTTTAAAGCATTTGTGTTCTTCGCTCTACCAATCGAGCAACACTGATGTCAACAACTTTCTTTTAGAGCTCTACTCCTTACAACTATATAACCCTTAACATATCTTAAGAACTCATAGAAAGATTTTGCTTTTCTTGTATTAAAACTAGAATGTTTGGAGGCTTCCTGAGCGAACTCTGTTCAAAAAATACAGAAATGAAGTTTTCTTTAACCAGAAGTTAAATTTTACACTCCAGAATTAAAGCCTTTTACTACAAATTCTTGTACATCAAAACATAAAGAGCTAAGACCGTAAAAATTTACGACTTGTAGTGGCAGAGTTTTGAACAAAGTATTTGAAAAGAGAGCGAACTGTGTACTAAATTAGCTTTGACAGAACACTTTGGCTCCCTTTCGCGTCATCTAGGAACTTATGCCTGAACCTTATTACAACCTGCTATTAATACGCAGTTCCATTAATTTTTCAAAGTTTTTCAATTCATTTGAAAACTATTTTGAGCCCACTTTCCTCCACTGTGCGTAATGGTAGCGGAGAATATAACGGTCGATTGGATAAAGTGAAAGCTGCTGCAATGAAATTTATGCTGTAATGACCATACACCATATCCTCACACACACACACACACACACACACACACCACCACCAAATGAATGGCAAGAGCAGATACAAGTTACAAAGGTACATTTGCGGCATATGCCACATGCAGATGCCCATGGATTTTATGTCACAGAGCAGCTCCATCGAATGCCAACCAGTCAGCCAGCTAGCAAGTCAGTCAGCCAGCTAGCATAATGCCCGAATAGGCATCATTCAGCGCCGCTATCGATGACAAAATATCCGACAGCCTAGCATAGATGACGCTGCGGTTACCGCCCGTTCAACTCTATCCCTCTACAACGTTAGCATGCATGTGCATCAATGTATAAATGTATATATGGAATGTAAGTGTGTGTGTAAGTATAATATGTTGTTGGTGCTTTGGTCCCTACTCCGACATGCTGTAAAATGTCAATTTTGTTTGAATGACGAAGATTTATTATGTCAATGCTGCATTTTGAGAGACTACAAACCCATCGAATGGCACGCCCACAAACCGCAACCCACTTTGCATAGACACAACCGAGTGCAGGCATTGGAGAGAGTGAACTCTCTGTGTGTGTTTGTGTGTGAGCGCGTTTTAACCCATTTCGTTGCGAGTGGATTGGCGCCTGGTGAACGGTCGAGTGCACGCTTGTGCGGTGGCGTGAGTTGTGCAGCAGCAACGAGCTTGCGGTTGGCACATGCCGCGCAAAATTATCCCAAATGATTGCAAGTGACAAAGTTGAAACTCGCAACACAAACGACTCACATAGTTGAAATGCAGTTTTTGCTTTTTCACAGCTATTTTGTTGTTTTTTTATTGCGTTGTTGTTTTTTTGTATTTCCGTTTTTGGTTTTGCGCTCGTCAGCATTATGCAGCAGTGCGCGGCTCTGGCTTTTGCGCGCTGCATGTGACAGTGGTAATTCAGGCGTAAAACTTAATTGACCCACATTTTTCGAATCATTTCATTTCCATACCTTATCAAGTGTGTGAATAGTGCAAAATTTTGAAAAACTCTAAGCAAAACTTTTGATTTATGGTAGTGTGCCGGCGCTGCAGCAGTACCAGCATCTGAGCAATCAGAGCAAAGCAATATTGATGAAGTGTGCATGCGGCGAACTAAAATATTAAATTTGAAAATCCTTACACATTCTAATTGGTTTTGCGGAGATGTTATTATGAAAAATTTCAACTTTTTTTTACAAGAAAAAACGTTCACTTCGATTTAATAACATTCACAAATACAAAAAACTCCATACAGCACTTCATTCTGACTGTTAGGATCGTGTGGCGACTCTGTGTTGTATCGGCTCATTGGGATAAAAGGACGTTTTCAAATTGTATATTGATATCTCATAAACTGAAAGACCAGTTTGAAAGGAAATGAAAAAGACATGCCGATCATATATACAGGGCGACTGCACTTCGGAGCATGCGCGCAACGGCTGCATTCGGTAGAGGGCGTTCCTAGCTAATGAACGGGTGGCTGGTCAGAATGAGCAAATCCAAGAAAAAGATGCTCATTGTCTTTTTTGACATCGAAGGCATCGTCCACCATGAATTTGTTCTTCCTGGACAAACCGTCAACGCCAAGTTTTACGTGGAAGTCCTCAACAGACTCAAACGAAGGGTCAAACGGGTCCGACAAGACAACGCAGCTGATTGGAATTTGTTCCACGACAACGCGCTGGCTCACACCGCATTTCTTGCGAACAGCTACCTAACCAAGGCCGGCATGTCAACGCTTCCGCAACCGCCCTACAGACCTGATGTGTCCCCCGGACTTTTTTTGTTTCCTTGCCTGAAAAGGTCGATGAAAAGGGATCCAAGCAGCATGCACCTCGGCTCTCAAGACTATTCCAAAGAATGCTTTCCGTGACGTCTTCAACGCTAGAAAATTGCGCTGGCAGCGCTGTATCGAGGAAGAAGGGGCCTATTTTGAAAGTTTTTAAAGAATTGTAACGATTGGTTCAATAAATTTTTTTTAATTGCCTCAGTCCTATTACTTTCCGGCTAATTGATTGGGCGCCGGAATCTATTGCTCGGAGTTTGACCTTAGACCACCCACTAAGCTTCCGGAGTGCTGCAGTATATTCCAGACGGGAGTTTTGTGGTCAGGAAAGCGACTGAGATGGCATGTTCTGCCGTAACATAAAGAAGATCAATGCACACGTCGATGGCAATTGAGACAACAATCAAACACCACATTGCGGTAGAGAATATCATTATAAAAAGAAAGACAGTAAATATAGAGCGTGCAAAAAAGCGGTTGGATATATGCTGGCTCCCAGGCCACAAAGGAATTCCGGTAAAAGAAATAGGATAGGATGATAAGATTGCCAAAGTGCTATCTGTCTGGCACTCAAACCAGTACAGGAAATACGAAAGTTACTAAGAGTAATGAAATTTCCGAATGGGTTGGCAGACGAACAGTGATGGTATGCCGTCAAGTCCTGCAGGATCGCCAAGAGCAAGTGCAAGAGCCGAATTAGAGAGAAATTAGAGCTTATTTTACGCTTCTGTTCAGCTTTATTCAGAACTAAGCTTAGATATCTAGAAGCTTTGTAGCTCAAAAGACTGGATGAAGTATTAGAATTAGACATCAAGTAGCTCCTAAAGGAGCAACCAGATTTCTTAATTACCGATGAGATCTTACAGACCGATATTTTTATCGGAGACGTATCGGCAAACCCAGCTTTTGCCTGCGTTTTATTTTTAGTAGATATTTGATTGTGAAACAGTGAAATCTTTCATAAGAGGACAGTGGCGAGACTAGCCTTTATGTACGGTTAATGGAAAACATGTTGGGATCGGCCAATTGGCGCGGTTAATAGAGATGTCCGCTTAATACTCATATAAATTTTTGGAATTTTCGATATATATATATATATATGGGTTTTGCGGATATCGGGAAAACCATTGCACAGAAAGTGGCCTGAAGGTATGTCATCGCAAGACTAAAAATTGTCGAAATTGGACGCTAATTTATCCAGCTCTCAGATTTTTTTAATTGCTTGTCCAGTCAAAAATATTATAAACATTCTGTAAATACAGTTTTTTAATAATACAACTAAAATATGTATTCGCTTAAGTTTTGCGGGAATAACAAACACAGATGGCGGAACCACTCCAATTGCCAGACGTTTGGCCAACCCACGCGTAATCAAGTAAACTAACAAATAATGAAATTTGAAAGAAATTTATTCAAAAGCAAGTACCATCGCTGGCGAGTGTTTATAACGAAAACGAAGAAAATTTATTAATTTTGCTTTTTAACTTAAATTTTTTGCTCATTGGCAATTGAATGTGCAGCTGTCACAACATAAAATTTGCTCAGCAGTGCATAAAGCCAGCACAAAGACTGTCACTGCAAAAAGGGATGCCACGCAGAGAAATACGAAAATTAAGCCAACAAGTTTACTCAAGTATGCGTTCGCTTTTTACGCACATACTTACTACGAACACACTAGCAGTTGCCGTTATGTATGTGTACGTGTGTGTGTGTAAACGAGTATAATGCTTTTTGGAGGCGAACACTTTTTTGGCGCTACTAATCCAGTAAAAACTTTGAACTACCACATAAGAACTACACATATACTTATATGTGTGTGTGCGTGTGCGTACTCGGTAGTCACTAGAACGCATTTTACTGTTATTGCTGTCGCTGTTACACTGAAAATCCAACTCCTCAGCCATTTTGGCAGCATTATAAAATGTCTTTGCGCTTTCCGCTTTGCTTTGCTGAGTTGTATTTTCACTTTATTCCAGACAGTTTGCGGATCTCTTCGTATAAAAATGTGCTCAAGCAGTGAGAGTTGACAATTGTTTGGCAAATTAAATCAGTATTTGATTCTATGTTCAAATCAGCGAGGGAAATCGTATTAACAAAAAAAAAAAAAAAATCTATGTAAGCAAACATATGTGAATATCAATCTTTAATAAAGGATTTTTAAAGTTTTGAAAGTAATGGAAACATGTAAACACATTTATGTATGGACCAGAGGCATAAAAAGGAATCGGTAATAGTTTAAGATATGTTTTTATTACACACTTAGGTATTAATATGTAAAATTTTTTCTGAAGTTGAAGAAAAAATGGGTCATTAGACTTGAAATTCAAATTTGAAACTGCCTATTTACTTATGTACTTTGAAAGGAAGTTATACTAAGTATTTATAATTAAATAATTTTTATACTTATTTATAGATATAAATGACCTTAAAGGTATGTTCTTGGTCTACTTAAGCATCTTGAAGCTAGACTTAAATATTAGTTTTACTAAAAAATTTCAGAAAGCAGACTTTTTTTTCGGTTTTAAGTTATGTTTGTCTTCTTTTCAAGAATCCATCGTACCTCATAGTTACCGGAATAGTTAGAATCTGGTTTTTGGCAACCTTCCTGCTTTCTGGTACCAAATTGTTATAATCTTATCTCGAAATTTCGTGTTTTATTTTGGTTATACCGTGCTTTTTAATAAGATTGATGTGATTTATTTCCAAAAAAAGAAGAAGTAAAGTTCTGAATTCATCATTCAAATAGCCTCTATGACTTATTTTGCAGAAATAAATTCGATGAACCAAATTTTCGAGTACTTTTTCCAATAAATCAATTACGACTTGTATAGCAAAGAGGTTCAATATTGACATCTAAAGCTTCAAGAGGGTCTGGTTTGTTACTAAAGACCAATGACTTCAAATAACTATACAAAAAGTAGTCTAATGGTGTTAAGTCACAACTTTTTGAAAGCCATTCAATGTTACAATTTATTGAAATAATCGAATCTCCAAACTTTTCTGGCAATAATTCGTTTGTTGCACGTGCTGTGTGGCACGTAGCCTCGTCCTGTTGGAAACAGGTGTGATCAAGATCAAATTCGCCCAATTGCGGCCATAAGAAGTTGGTTATCATCAATCTATACCGCTCTCCATTGTCAGTAACGGTGTCACCAGCTCCATTTCAAAAGAAGTACACACCGATTATTCCACCAGACCATAAACCACACCAAACTGTCGCTATCAGTGAATGTAATTGTTGATCATGAATAATTTGGGGATTTTATTTGCACCAGAATCGAAAGTCAGGTACTTTATACTTAGATGAAAGTGAGTCTCATCGGAGAAGATGATTTTCTCAAAACAATTTTCTCGTTTTCAAGTTGTTCCATAGTAAAATCTGCAAATTCACAAATTTACGGTGGTCCAATGGCTTCAGTTCTTGAGTGAAAACAATTTTATATGTGGTTTGAGGCAGTCCCAATTCTTGAAAATCGACAAATTGATGTCTTCAACAACACTTATCTGAACGGCAACAATGTTTTCATTATTTCCGGTGGTTCGTTGTCTTCTTTTTATCATAATAAAATTGAATAATTTTTAAACGTTTTCCATACGTGAAATGGTGAAACTGCATGCAATGGAAAAAAATTTCAAATCATGACTTATTAAGAATGACAGAATGACAGAAATCATATCATCCGTATTGGAAATGACAGTATCTTTCTTCTTTTCCTGTTCTCATATTGTACGTCGGAAGTAATATTTTTGAAAGCCGTCCAAGCATAAGTATTTTACCATACCATACTTTGGCTTATGGAAATATTTAGACCACTCTTACGTATATATGGCTGAGAAACTTTCTTTTGAAAATACTTGAATCGTTATTACTGAAGTATATGTACATATATGCCATGGTAGGACGGCTAACTTGAAGGCCACAATTTCTGATAAATAATTTTTGCGTTTCGACAAAAGCATTCCTGGTTTTATGGATACCGGATACTTTAATTAGTAGAATTTGGGCTTAGAATTTTGACTGTTTTCAGGGATGGGTTTGGAAATTAATGATATATATAATGTCAGCCTAGGCGATATTTGTTAACTCGAATTTACGCCATCGGACTTTTCGTGTTAAGTCGCAAAACGTATACTATGTAAAGTGATTTGTAGGATATTTAAAATTAGAGCATGAATCAAATGATGATTGTTAGTGAAGTAGCCATCCCATCACAAAATTCCTGTACTATCTACATATGTATGTATAACTTATCTCGCTAATGCTATCATCCAACAGAGAGAAATTGAAGACGTCGGATTTAACATTAGTTCACACATTATTACACAGATTTTACCGTATTTGTGATATGGCACTGACGCTGCAACCGAAATTAAGCAGCTTGTTTGCAACACCGCCACAATTCGCTTGGCTAAATGATATGACGCGCCACCAAAGCTGCATTTATTTGCACATTTAAAAATTCCCATCAAATTCAGCGCATTTCAATGCAAAAGTTATATGCATTCGTGTTTGCGAAAAGTTTTGCCGGCAACATGGCGTACCTGCAACCGAAACCAAAACCAAAATGAGCCAAAAAATTCGCATATTTGCAAAAGTGTGGTGAAAATAATTGAGCTGCAGCACCCATTATGAACAGTTGGTAGATTTAGATGTGTATGTACGCGAAGTTTGCACCGAAACCGTTTTAGTGCCGGCTGCCTCGCCCACTCACACACCTAGCGTAGCTTGGAAAAGTTTGGAACGCGGCGCAGAAATGATGTTTGTTGTATTTAGATCGGAAATTATATAATTAGTAATGGTTGGTTTAAACGAATAGTTGGTTTGAAAGATAAAATGAGATGTAATCGGAGCGATCGTAATATAATACTTACGCACGAAATGCGTTGATAAGCAACATGAGCAGTTCGTATTGTTTTAAATTGTGTTGTTTTTGTTGACAAAAACAGTCACTTTCGTAGATTTTCCGTCAATTTTACATTTCGCGTTGCACTAATTTTGCAGAGAGCTTTTCTTCTTCTTTGCTGACTAAACGGTGTCTTAAAGCTTTTACAAACCCAAACATTAATGAACGATTCTTACAATAAATGGCTTGGTCAATTTGGATCGTCAGTTATCTCGAATAATTCAACTTAAGGTTATCCAAAAGATTATTGTATATTGGTTAGTCGAATAAGTACTTTCGTATTTTTTCAATAGATATCGTTGATGTCGTATAGTATATCTCGAGTGCTAGCAATCACATTGTGTCATACCAACAATGAAATTTGTGAACTTTACGGAGACGATGCTGTATCAGTTCGTGTAGCACAACAATGGTTCGGTCGCTTTCGTTCTGGAAATTTCGATGTGAAGGATGTGCCTCTCTCTGGTCGATCTATCATTGAAAAAGTCGATGAAATTATGAAAAAGATTGACCAGGACCGTTACATAAGCAGACATGACATCGCTAAGGAGCCTAACATTCATCATCAAACGGTTTTGAACCATTTAAAAAAGGCTGGCTACAAAAAGAAGCTCGTTGTTGGGGTACCACATGAATTATCTGAGAAAAATTTAATGGTCCGAATTCACATCAGCGATTCTTTGCTGAAACAAAATGAAATCGAACCACTTCTGAAACGAATGGTGACAGGAGACGAAATGTGGATCAAATACGGCAATAATGTGCGAAAAAGATCATGGTCCAAGCGTGATAAAGCTCAACAAATTGTCGCAAAGCCAGGATTGACGCCTCGAAAAGTTATGCTGAGTGTTTGGTGGGATTGGAAAGGTTATCCACTATGAGTTGCTCCAGCCTGTTCAAACATTTGATTCTACATTTTACTGTCAACAGCTGATGAGATTGAAGCAAGCACTAGTGAAAAGCGGCCAGAACTGATCAACTGAAAGCGCTTCGCCTTCCATCAGGACAACTCTAGACCACACACATCTTTGATGACTCGTCAAAAACTGGGAGAGCTTGGTTGGGAAGTTTTGATGCATCCACCATATAGCCCTGAACTTGCGCCATCGGACTACTATTTGTTTCCGTCAATGCAGAACTCCCGTAATGGAGTAAAGTTTGCTCCAAGAGAAGCCTCTGAAAATTAGTCGTCGCAGTTTTTCGCCGAGGCACCAGAAAAGATTTACACTGATGGAATAATGCTTCTAGCGGAAAAATGGCAAAAATTGGTCGCCCAAATGGTTCATATTTGGTTCATTAAAGTTCAATTAAATGTACAAAAAATAAGTTGAAATTTCATTGGAAATAAGAAAAAGCTTTTTGGACCACCCTTTATAGAAACCTATACGGGTTTACGCCATAGAAAAGAAAAAGTTGTCATAACCTGTTAAGGGCATTCGGGGGTTAAAATTGATCCCCAATACTTTTCTAAAAATCATTGCCGATTTTACAGACTTTTGTAGCGATTTTGACTTAAAATGGTGACATCTGCCACTTTTCTCTTTTTTAGAGATTTCCAATAGCTTTTCAATAGTAAAATTGTCCCCTAGCACTGCAGAATGCCATGCAAGAGTTTTTTAGTACCCTTCACTACGGTTTAGGGAATAATTCAAATGAAAAAAGCACCGCTAAATCAACGAACTATCGAATTTGCGCCAGTTTTACTAATACGTGCGAGTTAGAAATTCTTAAAAACTGTTTTGAAAACTCTCCGTGTGCTCGATAAAACCTTTTCAGTAAAGATATTTTTCTTTTTCGAACATTTAACTAACTAAATTGCGCTTTAATATAACAGTTGGCCTAATTAATTTGCAGATAACTGTAAGTGGTCGTAAAGACAGCTCTGCATTTTAGCAGTGAACACAAAAAAAAAAAAAGAGCATAATCTCTCGAATGGACTTGGAATGAATAAAAGAGCGAATGTTCGACACGGACAATGTCATCATTAGAGAGACACACACACACATACATACCAAAACGATCACATTAGCTTCATTACCATTGCAAATTCGAAAAGCAAATACAATTTGTTTCGTGCGCATTGCATTGCCCACTTTGAGCTCTATAACTGCCTTTTACCCACCTTCGGCAGCAGCGCTCAACCATATGCTGGCAACGTAGCCACTGATGCCAAAACCGTATTCAAATGGTGCACAAGAGTCCGGAAAAGAGAGTTGTGTGCGACATGCGGCGAACTGGACGGCAATGAGACATGGGTACTGTCATTGTGTGTGTGTGTGTGTGTAGGTGGCTTGACCAACGCCACAACGTCCACTGGCTGCTGGACTGCGACGCACAAGCGGTTTTGCAGCAGCTGCGTTAAATGTTTCAAAAGCCAAACAATGAAAACAACAACAACAACTACAGAAACACACATACACGCAAGCGAAAGTTGAAAGAAGTGAAGTAAAAATTTGAGAAAAATGGTAAAAGCTAAAAAGAGAAGTTTTTTTTTTACGATACACCGAAATGTATTTACCATAAAAGTTTACGATAATGACAACACAGACGCAAAGACACAAAGACAAATAGCAAAGCGAGATCAAATACCAGAACAAAAGCAGGACACACAAACTCGACAGCGATATCCACAGCCGGCGCAGACAGGAGATTACAAGCGGAAAGACAAAGCAACAACAACAACAACAAATAAACATAGCAACATTATACTTAGCATAGCTGCCACTGAGATATCCATAGGAGTGGACGGGCAGGCAGGCGGTGTTGTTGTTGTTGTCTGCTTAAAACTGACTGCTCGTCAACGCGTCGCTACAATTTGAAACAGCTTAGACACTTTGGGCTGCACGACATGCTTGTAGATATGTATCGGCACCATTGATGGCGCATTAATGTGGCGAGTTGCTGCCGTTGGCGCAAATTGAGGCGACAAGCAAACAAGAAATTAAATTAATTTTTTCACACTTAAATCTGCGCGCATACAATTATGAAAATAAGTTGAAAAGTTAAAGGCGTTCGCAGCCCCACTAAGTGTTTCGCTGCGTGGTCGCCTCGCGGATTGTTCGGCTAATGGCGTTGCTAGGGGCCGTGTTGCGGTTGGTAAGTGCGAGTGCCAGGAACAAATTTAGTCTTGTTTAAATTTTGTACGCCTTTTGGTGTGTGAGCGTGGAGTTGTTGTTTGTTTTAAAGTGCGGTCGCTTGCTTTGTTTTACGCGGAGATTTGCTGGTAGGCGACATAATCTCACTCATAACTAAGTGTACAACTGCTAAAAGTTGACAACTTGCTTGGTTGAAGATATGTAAAAGCGTATAATGGTGCGGTTACTTACCGCCATGCAAGATATTGTTGGTGGGGAGAGTAAAAAAATGTTGGGTATGCAAATAAGTCAGTTTGCATGGTTTGTTAAAAGGATTAACCTTCAGTATTGTATATTAAATCATTATAAATTAGCCTGCTCTTAGGTGACTTATATAATATTACAAATTTTAAAGCTTTAACATCCTTCACTTTTTAGAGTGTGTATAAAATAGTTTCTTGAATTTTACCAATATTCCGATTTCCATGTTACGAGATCTAAGTGTAAATTCATCTTTACTGGCGTAGACACACCTCTTACGCGGCTATAGTCGAGTTAATAACATCGCGCCAGTCGTTTCTTCTTTTCGTAATTTGACGCCAATTGGAGATTCCAAATGTATCCAGGTTCTTCTCCACCTGGTCTTTTCAACGGAGTGGAGGACTTCCTCTTTTTACCTAGATGGGTACTGAGTCAAATACTTTCAGATCTGGAGTCATTTCATTCCTTCGGACGACATGACCTAGCCGGCATAGCTGCTGTCTCTTAACTCGCTGAATTTTTCAATATCCCCGCAAATCTTGAACCGCTTATTATTCCATCGACTACGGTATTCGCAGTGGCCAATGCGGATAGGACCATAAGTCTTTCGCAAAAAACTCGTAACGTCGACTCATCAGATGTTATCATCGTTCATGCCTCTGCACCATATAGCAGGACGGCGATGTAGAGTGACTCGAGAGAGGACTATACTTCTCAATTGCCTACTCAGTCCGAAGTAGCACCTGTTGGAAAGACTTATTCTGCATTGGATTTCGAGGCTCGAGGCTCGTTTACTACCAGATCTATCTACTTTGCTTCCTTATTCAGTCTGCAGAAACCAGAACTAACGGTGCGGGTGTTGAGACCAATGATATCAATATCATCGGCGTATGCCAGCAGCTATACACTCTTATAAAAGATTTTACCTGCTCAATTAAGCTCCGCAGCTGGAATTATTTTCTCCAGCAGTAGATTGAATCTTGGTTTGGTATGGAACGGCTTGGAGAGGTCCTCCTTAATCCTGACAAAGCTTGGTGGTGAGTGTTGATCTTCTTCTAGTGGGTCTTCTCCAAGATTTGACGCATTGTTGAATATCCGGTCGGTTACTGATTTTCCAGATCTAAAACCACGCTGATAAGGTTCAATCAGTGTGTTGACGGTGGACATTAATATTTCTTTATATGCGACGTTGAGACGGCTTATGTTGATTTAGGGTCCCACTTCTGTAGATTGGACAAATCACACTTAAGTACTAATAGCCGAGTATACTTTCGTCCGTCCATATTCTACAAAGAAGCTGAAGCATGCTCTTTATCAGTTCTTTGCCGCCGCACTTGAATAGCTCCGCAGGCAAACAACTGCAAAAGCCAGTACCAACCTCCAGAAGCTGTACTTAAGAAATAAACTGGTGCAATCTCAGGGTAATCCACTTGTATTGGGATTTCCCGACTTATTAAATTCTTTCAGCTACATTTTATTTTTTAAAATCATTGATTAAGCGGGTCTAAGTGTATTGTTTCGGCAACCAAACACAACCCTTTCATGTCGAGATCTCCTTACTTAATGGGATGACTTACTCTGCTGCTATATTTCAGAATTTCTATACTCTCGCAACAAAGTTGCTAAAGAGAGTATTATAGTTTTGTTCACATAACGGTTGTTTGTAAGTCCTAAAACTAAATGAGTCAGATATAGGGTTATATATACCAAAGTGATCAGGGTGACGAGTAGAGTTGAAATCCGGATGTCTGTCTGTCCGTCCGTCCGTCCGTCCGTCAGTCTGTCCGTCCGTCCGTGCAAGCTGTAACTTGAGTAAAAATTGAGATATCATGATGAAACTTGGAACACGTATTTCTTGGCTCCATAAGAAGGTTAAGTTCGAAGATGGGCAAAATCGGCTCACTGCCACGCCCACAAAATGGCGGAAACCGAAAACCTATAAAGTGTCATAACTAAGCCATAAATAAAGATATTAAAGTGAAATTTGGTACAAAGGATTGCATTAGGAAGGGGCATATTTTGAGGTAATCTTTTTGGAAAAGTGGGCGTGGCCCCGCCCCCTAAAAAGATTTTTGTACATATCTCGGAAACTACTATAGCTATGTCAACCAAACTCTATAGAGTCGTTTCCTTCAGGCATTTACATATACAGTTCAAAAATGGAAGAAATCGGATAATAACCACGCCCACCTCCCATACAAAGGTTATGTTGAAAATCACTAAAAGTGCGTCAACCGACTAACAAAAAACGTCAGAAACACAAAATTTTACGGAAGAAATGGCAGAAGGAAGCTGCATCCAGGCTTTTTTTAAAAATTGAAAATGGGCGTGGCGTCGCCCACTTATGGACCAAAAATCATATCTCAGTAACTACTCGACCGATATCAATGAAATTCGGTATATAATATTTTCTTAACACTCTGATGACATGTACAAAATATGTGTGAAATCGGTTCACAACCACGCCTTCTTCCAATATAATGCTATTTTGAATTCCATCTGATGCCTTCTCTGTATAATACATACATAAATGAAAATACAATTCAATACTCAAAGTACACAAATTGATCTAATCTAATTAATTTTACAGCAAAATAAAATAATATGTAAATGACGGATAATGAAATCTCGATTATCACTTTATCATGCGAGAGTATAAAATGTTTGGTGACACCCGAACTTAGCCTTCCTTACTTGTTTAAATAAAAGTGTTAAGGAATTCGTCAAGTCCCAAGCTAGTGGACAAAGGGTAGTAGGTTAGTCGGTATCTGGTAAGTGGTAATATTTAACTACAATTTGTGTTGATAAAAGTTCCTGCTTAATAAACAAAAACAAAGAGTTAACTTAGCGTTGTTGCAATGCTACAAAATGATACATTACACTTCCAATAAATTGGAGGAGAACCCAATTGAATATAACGAGAATATGTTTTTTTAAAAGAGAGGTCTGTTTCATAGCCACCGTAGTGTATTTTTGAAATTAAAAGCCGTCTCTTATAATACAGAAAGTAAACATTTTTTGGTAAATATCAAGACACAAACCTCAAATGCTTTGGAAGAGCTTGGTTAAAGATTTAATAGATGTAAAAGTAACTATTATGGCAGCCCCCTGAGGCTAATTATATTCTACTCTGACATTTTCTCTCAAATAATACTGTGCCCAAAATAATATTTATTTTGAAAATTCTTTATTTATTCTTCCAAATCAATTTCATCCCTTTCAAAGTAGTCACTTTCCGCGATGGCCTTCAGTTCCGTCTTCGCTGCAGCTTGAATCTCATCTATCGTATAAAAACGGTGTCCCCGGAGCGGTCTTTTGAGCTTGGTGAACAGCCAGAAGTCGCACGTCGCCAGATCAGGTGAATACGATGGTTGCGGAACGATATGGGTTGAGTTTTTGGCGAAATGATCATGAATTACGAGGGCTGTATGGGATGGTGCATTATCGTGGTGTAAAAACCAAGAATTGTCTTTCCATAATTCCGGCCTTTTTAGGCGATAGCGTTACGCAAACGACGCATAACGTTCAAATAATATTCCTTGTTGACTGTTTGACCGGTTGGAAGGAATTCATAATGCACAACACCACGATAATCGAAGAAAACAGTCAACATGACCTTGATTTTTGAGTGACTTTGGCGCGATTTTTTTGGACTCGGCTCTCTTTTGGCACGATATTCGCTCGATTGTTCGGTTGTTTCGGGGTCGTAAGCATAGATCCAAGTCTCATCGCCAAATATAATGCATTTCATGACACCTTGGTAGTCGGAAAGCATCGTTTCACACGCTTCAACACAACGCCTTTTTTCCAAAAAATTCAATGTTTTCGGTACCAGTCGAGATTTAACGTGCTTGAGGCCCAAAACATCCTTCAAAATGGTATTGGCTGAACCTTTCGATATGCCAACTTCATCAGCAAGGTCTCTAATTGTTAATCGACGGTTTTTCAACACCGAATCTTTGATTTGCTCAACAAATTTCGACATCGCAAAAAGCGAAAAACTCACTTTTAGCAGCTCACAAAATGACGCGTATCTCAAACACTAATGAATATTTTGACATGAAATTTGACATAAATGTGACTGGCGGTACTACCAACCTAAAGACAAAAATAATTCTCCAAATCCTTCGACGCGCGCAGTTTAAATTCAAATGCCACCTTTTTTGGACACAGTAGTATACAGCTTTTTTAAGTCCTTTAAAGTTTGTCAATGGAATATGAGGCTCGCGATTAGCTTTTCGGTTTCATCGTATTTGCCGTTAATCGCTGCTCCATAAATTCTGTAACCACTCAAGCCATCTTCTATCTGATTATTGTCTTTACGAGATATATTCTCTTGTTTAGACCCTTTGTTATCGGCCTCACATTTTTTTGGCTTTTGGTATGCTCTTTACACTTCTCAACTGCCTCTACTTCGCCTAATCGCCATATTAATCGTGTTGCAGCCTCTTTATCTCTGACAGATAATCTAATTTAACCGAAAAGGTGGAAAGACAAATTAACATTGAAGAGTAGCGAGCAGCACGACCGACTCTAACCCAGTTACATGGAAAAGTACGTATGTAGGTTTGAAATTAAATATACACACACCTATGCATACATATATGTTTGTAGGTGTGTGCTGATTTTTGTGTAGTGTGTTGTAAGCCAAATGATCGCTGTCGCGGTTGACACTTGGCGCGGTTCCACAATAAACGCCGCAGCCAACCTCACAGGGGCACCCATAACAATTGCTGCTATGTCACAATTTGGTTTTATTTATTTATTGCTGTTGCCGGTTGTAATAAAGCCGCAAAATGTTGGCCCAAATATGCGGCATGCGCAATTCATTTTAAATACAAATGGCAACTAATCTAGTTGAAATTTAAATAAACGATATAGCGTAGCGCTTGCCAGCTGCCCTACGCGAAAGACTTCTTAGCTGCAACAACAACAAACGCAAAATCGAAAGCACGTGATTAGGAAGTGGCATGAAAGTGGAATACCGATTAGCCTATTTCAACAAATACATATACACATATGCGATAGCGATATATTTTATATGTGTGGATTCCGTGTACAAATGCGCTGCTTTTAATTGCGCAGAAATGTTGCATACATTTGGGCGCTTTTCATTTTTCAGAAATACTTCACAGAGCTGCCACGTCAACTCATGCATGTGCACAGATAACTAAAAACTAAGTTAGCGAAAAATCTAAAAATGCCTAAAACGCGCAAAGAAATGCAAAAAAGCAACAAATGCAAATAGAAAAATAAAAACAGAAAATTGAAAAAAAAAAATTAAAAAATAGAAAAAAATTGGCTTAAAAGCGCAAAATAATAGCATAAAAATCTCTAAAAACAAAATCGCCAATGGTTATCGCAGGCCCTCGGTCTATCACGCTCTACGCTCCCCTTGCCCGTTTTTCGCTTTATGCTTTATTTTGAGGGATGCGCATTTTGTCGATACGCTGCTCTTTTCCTGTGCAATGGCCGTGCATGAAAACCAATTTTAAATTTTATTTTAGCATTTTATTCGCCATACAATTTATATTAATGGCAATTTTTTTACATATTTACTTTAAAATGCCAGATTTTTATGATTACGTCTATTCATTTGGCTTTTAGATGTACAACCGAGCAAAGTGTTACGGCTTTATGAAGTCAGTTTTTTCCCCGTTAGGTTAAAGCGTGCTTAAAAAGTGTGACCAAATTTCGAATAAAAATTTAAAATTTTCGCTTTTCGAAAAAATTCAGTTTAAACTCAATTTATGTTTGACTTTTTGGCATTATTAAAATAATAAATATGTCGAATTGCTTTTATTTTACGTTTTTATATATTGGCTTATGCATTGTAACCATATTTGATTCAATAGATTGATAATTTCATTTAATTTTTTTTGTAAGCGGTTTAGTCAATTTCAGTTAATTTACGAATACAATTTATATTAAAGTGAAGCAAATTCATTTGTATTATAAAGAAGTCTTTAGAGTGAAGTGGGACTAAAAATGCATTTATTTATCACATTTATTTGACACTGTTGACATGTGTTATTTAATGGAATCGTAAATCAATCCTTTATATATGCATGTGTTTTGGAACTCATAAGCTCTTTTTGAACAAAAATATTATATAAACAAATCTTCGAATTTCACGAAGTAATACTGAGTAATTTGAGTTTGAGTTGGAGTAGGTTAGGTTTAGCGGATTGAAGTTCCGCACTCCGGCTTTCGATGCTTCCCCTTACTTATAAAAAAATCTTCGAAGTAGAGATATAGAAGTCACTGAATATTTTACAATTGGTGTTTGCTACACTACCGTAAGACTTTTACATTCTTATAACAAGTTACATTGTTTGTCTTCAAAGAATTTGGTGCTCGCAATGAAACTATTTATATCTGTTATACTTTTTTGTGGATACACATTCGAGGTTTGATACGTTATGGATAAGAAAGAGTTCGATGTCTGGTTTGTGATAGAGTTGGGTACTTACAGAGGAAGTGTAGAATTATTTCCTTACTCTCCTCTAGTCTGCAGCTGCGTTAAATATTGTTATAGAGCATTCTCATTTTACACGTTCTTCAAATGGTCAATGCCTCGTTTTAGTAGCTGTGTGTCTATATATATTATTATAGATTTCCTTATATTCTGAGCTTTTTGTTCAATTTTTGTATTGAGCTTCCTCTCGATCGTTCCTAGTAGGCAAGGCATTGTGTCTGTCTCCGATTTGTGTAAGGAGACCTGTCACTTGTCCAACTCGTCTGCATCTTGTTCCTATGACCATTTTTTGGAGAAATGGAGTTCATTTATTTGTTTTCCCACATTTGTTGACCACGCTGGAATCAATCTTTAACAACGACAACAAGGCAATGCTGCCTGGCTGCCTGTATAAATGATGGTTTTCTGTTCATTTTGGTTCGAAAGAACATTATCTGTCATTTATTTTTTGAAGATTATCTCTTTCAAATGTCGGCCGCGGTTACCTCTCAGATGGTCCATCCGTAGAGTCCATTGTTCGATGACTCGTTCGAGCAGTTCGACTGGTAAGGTTCCCAAAGCCTTAGACTTTACATATCCCCACAGGAAATGCTCTAACGTGGTGATATCACATGATCTTGGTGGCCAATCGATCGGCTCAAAACGTGAAATTATCTGCTCACCGAACTGTTCTTTCAATAAATCCATTGATTCATACGATGTGTGGAAAGTGATACCGTCCGGTTGAAACAGAATGTCGCCAAGATCACGAGCTTCAATTTCAAGCATCAAATAGTTGGTTATCATGGCGCTATAATAGTCGTCATTGTCGGTTAAGTTCTCACCGCCAAGATTTTATAAGAAATATGGACCGATGATTCCAGCAGCCTACAAACCACACCAAACTGTTTTTTTTTCTGGATGAAAGGACATCTCTTGAAACTTTTCATGTTGTTCTTCGTCCCGAATGCGGTGAATTTGCTTGGTTACATATCCATTGAGCCAAAAATGGGCCTCATCCCTGAATAAAACTTGGCTGGAAAATGTCGGAAGTTATGTTGAGACCGGTCTGCCAAGCAATTAACAACTGAGTAAAATTTTCATAAGAAAAATACACTTACTTATAAGTAGTCGCGTGGTTCTAAAAAACTAAAAAAATTTTTGCTCATAGACTTTTTGCCAAAAAAGTTCTAATCGTTTAATACATTGAAGCTTATTAATAATGCATGACTGTAAATTAGCACTATCATGAATTAACTTCAGAACACTTCTCATAAACCACAAAACCGCAAACACCAAAAAAAAAAAAAGAAATGCAAGTGCAGTCAATAAACAAAAACAATATTTTCACCGCATCGATTTCGTACAATATGTATGCACATATATAATCGCTTGCCTACACTAATGCTATTGAGCAGAAGTAAAAACCAACTGAAGTTTTCCACATCATTGCACCGCAAGTTGCCGGCAGTAAACAGTTGCTAACTGTGTGTAATAACGGTAAAAGATTTAACTGACTTCAATTTCAACAAGCGTAAAAGTAAGTGCTCGACACAAGTCATGCGATTGCATCATAAGGATCATTTCGAATAAAAGGTAATGACAACACAGCTTAGCACATAAAAAAGAAACAACGAAAGTAAAAACAAAGGCAGAAACAAGTGAAATGTGCAAAAACCAAAAATAAATATTCCAATCAGTTTTCACAAGTGCTTTACGCAATCAATTCGTCGTAATGAAATCAACTGAAACAGAATGAAGCGAAATAAAAGTAAATTAACGGCAGCAAAAGTGAAAATTCATCTAACAAACCATAAAATATGCGCATGTACATAGATATATACATTATCTTACATATTTACATACATATAAATAAATACATGTGGTTAGGTGTTAAGCAAAGCTGCGAGAAGTCAGTGGGAGGTTGTTGCCCGAGCTGGATTGCCTCACATCCAATTAACGAGCAGACTTTTATTAAAAAAAAATTCGATTTTGAAATATTTGAAATTAAGATGTCGAACTAATGACAGTATTTCTTATTTATTTAAAAAATACGAGGAAATTATTAAAAGAAACTTATCAATACAACAATGTTGATTTTCTGAACTGTTACTAGTGCCTAGTTATTCTCGATACTTTGGATTCTGGCTTAAGGAAAGTACTTTGTGGGCAACATAGACTCTTTCACTATCTCTAATGAAGTTGTGCAGTCTCTCGTGTATGTTAAAGCCATATTTTGTGTGAAAGACATCGTCACCAAACTGATTGGACTCGGTAAATCTACTATCGAACAGATTTTCACCTTGCGCCAAATTTTGGAAAAGACCCGTGAAAGGAAAAACGATAAACAGCATCTCTTCTTCATCGGTCGCATCCGATAGTACGAAAAAAAACTTCCTCAATGCCGCTATAACAGAACTTGGTATGCTCAACAACCGCGCCATTAGTTCTGCTTTCTACAGACTGGACAAGGAAGTGAAGCGTATTGGTCAGGTTGTGAACGAGGACAAAACGAAATATCTCCTGACATCAAACAAACAGTCATCGCATATGCGATTTGGCTCAGACGTCACCGTTGATAGCCGCCATTTTCAATATTTTGTCTATCTTGGCACCATCATTAACACCAACAACAATGTAAGCCAACAAACGAAATTCAACTCTTGCCAACAGCTGCTAGTTCAGACTAAGTAGAAAATTGAGAAGCAAAGTCCTCTATTGCCGGACAAACACCAAACTCTATAAGTCACTCATTACTCCCGTCCTGCTGTATGGTGTAGAGGCATGGAGGCTGACAATATCTGATGAGTTGATCTTAGTAGCGTTTTGAAAAAAAAGTTTTTTGTGTCTTTTTCGCATTGAATACCATAGTCAATGGAACGATGAGCAGTACGAGATATACAGCGCCATTAACATAGTTCAGCGAATCAAGAGATAGCGGTTATGTTAGCTAGGTCATGTTTCGTCCGCTCTATCCGGAACACTCAAGCTTTGTATGTTTTCAATTCAATACCCGTCAGGGGGAGCTGTGAAAGAAGAAGATCTTCAATCCGGTGAAGAGATTAAGCGGAGAAGAAAATATTGAAGAAGAACCATGAAAAGACCCATATTGAGAAAATAATAATTGAATGGCGCGCTGTCGGCTCTAACCACGTAGGCGATGTCTACGCCAGTAAAGAAGAAGAAAGACATATTTTACAATAATGTTCACAAGTTTTCACGTACCTTTTACAGGTAAGTTGTGTAAATGGATATAAACCCGGATTTGCGCTGGTAAAGGACCGTCAATTGCCGAACTGAGCTCCTCAAATTTTCCAGAAATTTTTGTTTAGGTTGTCGTAGCACACAAATGTAGCGGTGGTTACAACTTCAGTGTAACTGTAGGCTACAGTCATCAAGTAACCCATAATGCTAGGCGCCTTACTTTTAGAAATAGAGAATACGGCAGTTGCAGCCCGTTACTTTTATGTCTTGAACATGTTATGTTATGTTATGTTTGTCACGAAACTCAGAAGGAAACGTTGGAGATTCTATAAGGCCAATTCATCCCTCAATGATATCGATCTAATCGAAACATTATTGCATATAGCTGCTATTTTGCTATACAAATTGAACGATCGGCATCAGAAGGCTGTATGAAGAACTTTTTTACTTTCCATGGATTATTGCCGAAAGCAATGGTGTTATCTTCGAAGAAATTGTGCAGATTGGCTCACAAACCAGCTGATCAATATCAAGCCCATGCAAGAAGTTTTTTTGTATTTATAAAGGGCATTATAGCTTCGGTGCAAATGAAGTTAACCTGTTTTTTTTTTGTATACTTTAGGACTCACTGGAAAGGAATAAACCTTTGAGACGTGTTGAAAATGAAGTTAGACATTTTTTATTATAATTGAATTCAATTTAAACACCGTTGCATTGACAATGAAACCCAACTGTTAGTTTGGATAGAAAGGCAGTTTAGCAAATATACATATATCTGATGTATGTATATATATACACTCGTGGCCTCGCAAATCGTGCCACTATACTTTCTTAATTTTTTTTTCTGAGTTTTTCGTTCTTTCGGGATTTTCTTCATGTCAGTCTCTTACATTTCGAGCCCATTTTGTAAAGCTCACTAACTTTCAATTGATTTTTCTATAGCTGAATGTGTTTTGTTTTTAATTTTCAATATAATTAATTAATAACATTTCATTAACTTATTTCTAAATAAAAAATTTCTACACCGCAAAAAGTACCGCTATAAAATGCAGTAAAATATGCACAATACTTGAAAATTTCGAGTGGTAAGGTTCGCGTGGCCACGAGTGTATTTTGTTATATTGCGCTTGGTATCTCGAGGCATTTACGTTTATTTTGATTTGATGTTTTCGTATTGCTTTAACAAATTGATTTATGTACTCAAAGTTTTCAGCCTCTTCTCCTTACCACTTCAAGCGAAATAAATGCAGCGCATTAACAGCAGCTAAGAAAACTTTGAATAAAAGCAGATAATTGAATACACTCGTAGAAAAATGTAGTGATTTTCCAATTGAAACCATATAAATTGGATGGATAGAACTCGAGAGTAATGCCACACGATACAATAGCGAAAAGAAACCAAAGCACACAAGACAACACATGCACACAAGCTCACACTTACACACGTCAGATTTAACATAAACGCATACATAAGCAAATATGGCAGCTTTTGTGTTTGTGTGTGTGTGTAAGTGAAGGTGGCAATTGCATGCAGGCTGCCACAGCGGCTTGTACCAGCGCGTGGATATGTGTGTGTGTGTGCCGCTATGTGTATACAGTAGATTTCTCGGAAGATCATCGAACGCTACAAACGAAATGAATTATTTATCCACTTTACAAGCCGGCACTTACAAATGCGAACGCATGCGAGCGAGTGCATAGAATAGCAAAGCAGCGGCGGCGGCGACGGCGGCCTCAAGGATGCGCCACAGGACGTGCTGTGTGCACTGCGCTGAGTGAGATAAAATGCAAACAGTGAAAAATAGGAAATCTGTGCATTTATTTTCATTCTGCCCAACTTCAGTCGCGTACGCGCTGCTGCAGTTCACACCCACACAATCTTACAATAGAAAAAAAATAAAAAATTATATATTTTTGTATATTTACAGTAACTCTGCAAGTTGTAGAGATGCTGCACTGCAACTGCACACTTACAAACACTTGCCGTTTGCTGCTGATGGTTTCTCGCCAATCGGCTGAAAGTTGCATCGCAAAACTGTGTGTGGAAGTATGCGTGTGTGTGTGCTGGCGTAGCCGCGAATTCATTTGAAAACTTTAAATCCTCGGAAAAATTGCTTTATATGTGCTTGTGGGCATACGTTTGTGTGTGTGTGTGTGTGTGTAGGTGTGTTACTAAACGTGTTCCGTGCTGTTTCTTGTTTGCTTTTTCGTTAAAATATGCGTGCATTCCGCAAGATGGCTGTAAAGAAAATTCGCTCTTACAGTTGTGTGCAAAAAATGATAGTACAACGAGTAAAATTTGTATTTTTAAAGTTATTTTTATGAATGTTTTATTTTTTGATGATGGTAGAATATGAAAAGAAGACATAGAAAACGATATCCCATTGTTAAAACTGATAAAGCGGCCCAATGCTGTTGACATATTGCGTAGTCGAAAAAGTATTTTCGTATTTTTATATAGTGTTGGAAAGGTGAGATCTTAAGCTTCATTTAACCAAAAATAAATTGAATTCGGGGAAGTTGAAAAAAAGTTATAGGTGTACAAAAATGCGTGAAAATAATGAAGAAATTCGCAACATTTTGAAATTTTTGTATAAAACGGGAAATATGCCACGCAAGCCACCAATGAAATTTGTGAAGTTTACGGAGACGATGCTGTGTCAATGGTTCGCACGCTTCCGTTCTCCAAATTTCTATGTGAGCACCTCGCTCTGGTCGACCTATCGGTGAAAAAGTCGATGAAATTGTGGAAAATATTGATCAGGACCGTCACATAAGCGGCCATGACATCGCTAAAGAACTTAACATTCATTATCAAACGGTTTTTAACCATTTAAAAAAGGCTGGCTAAAAAAAGGAGCTCAATGTTTATATTGTCGGTAAAAAATTTGATGGACCGAATTAACATCTGCGATTCTTCCCTGAAACGAACTGAAATCAAACCATTTCTGAAACGAATGGTAACAGAAGACGAAAAATAGATCAAATATGACAATAATGTGCGAAAAAGATCATTGTTAAAGCGTGATGAAGCTCAACAAATTGTCGTAAAGCCAGGTTTAACGTCTCGAAAGGTTATGCTGGGTGTTTGGTGGGATTGGAAAGGAATCGTCCACCATAAGCTGCTCCAGCCTGACTGAACGATTGATTCTACATTTTACTATCAAGAACTGATGAGATTGAAGCAAGCAATCGAAAGAAAACCGGCCAGAACTGATCGACAGAAAGGACTTCGTCTTCCATCCGGACAACGCTAGACCACACACATCTGTGATGACTCGGCAAAAACTGGGAGAGCTTGGATGGGAAGTTCTGATGCATCCACCACATAGGCCTGATCTTGCATCATAAAACTACCATTTGTTTCGGTCAATACAGAACTCCCGTAATGGAGTAAATCTGTAAAAATTTTAGGTTAAGGGTTGATTCCGACAAAAAAGAGCAGAAATTCATACTCGAGAAGAAACTTTCGGCGAGTCATTATACATTTTTTTTACAAACTCCTAACAGCCTTTGAGTTACTCAGTGCTTGAAGTTTATGACGGGCTTGGGTACACCAAAAATAATAAATCTACATGAAAAAATTGAGTCCATATTAAATAAAATGAACTGTATTTCTATTTATTTGACAAAAACTAACACGTTTCTGCATTAAACTTAAGAGTTTCGCAATCAAACGCATACCAATGCCATTTTAGTGCACGCCACTGTATTTTTTGCACGAATTATATATGCGAATGTGCGCGCTATTCGAGCGAAATGTGTCTATTCTCCAAGTACCAGACGATTTCCTGCCAACTGAAATGCAGAGGCTACCTTAAACCGCCGCCACTTTCACTCCGCATACCTCATATTGCCGCATATGCCTTTCACTGCGTTTTGGTTTTCATACAACCATTGTTGTTGTTGTTATTGTACTTTATTTTAATTTTTTTCTTATCGTATTAGTTTGCTTACTTCAGTGCGTCCGCTTTGCAGCCAATTGCTACTTGCTAGTGCTGCACTGCCCGCTTTCCGCCAGCCGTTTACTGCTCGTGCCTTAAATCGGCAAGTTATCCGTAGTAATTTCAGTCTTTGTGTAAATGTTGTGCGGTTTTGCTGTGCTCTTACCATTTCTATTACTTCTTTCTGAGTGCATACAAAAGCGTTTCGTTACTTACACATACACATAGGCACGCATGCTGCGTTCACGTTGCTACGTAGTAATGCGGTGCGATGCGGCGTATACGCAACTCGGAAGATATTTGTGAAAGAAAGCCATTTTCCATTTTGCATTCGAGTGCACACATTTATTCTTATCCCACTAAACATGGCGGTAAATTGAAAAACAAGCAACACACCACACACACACACACACAAACACAATTACTCATGTGTTTCACATGCTGCGCGTGTGCCAGTGTGTGTGCACTTTTTGGCTGCTGCTGCAAAATGGGCAGTGACTGCAACTAAATGCGCTTCTTTTGTGCGGGAATTTTGCCGTATTTATGCAACTGCATAAATGCAGAATTGTATATTTTTCCAAAAATACGCAAGCTCACACAAACATATATGCGCATTGCCAGTGTGAGTGTGCGTGTGCGCGTGTGTTGTAGTGCCTTTTAGTGCACTAATGTTTGGTTGCCTGCACTTTGTATTATTTCTTGAATGCCGTGCACAAGAGCATAACAATCTCAACTTTTCAGCTCAAAATGTTTGCCAAAAACAACAAAGCCGCCGGAAATAAAATCCCCACTACAACTTAATATTTAATAAAAGCAGCAATAAGCATTGTACGCGCAACTCTCAATTATTCAAAAAATGCTTTATATTTCGTCCCACTTTTGAGTTGCCTTTGCGATTTTTGCTGGCACTCAGCTCCCACTTCACAGGCGACTTTTGACGCAAGTCTGGTATGCTCATCTAGCGCACTTAATGTACTGAGCTCTGTTTAGCGCCGTCTTGCTGGCTGCGCTTGCGTTGTGGCAGCTGTAGATAATAGAAATTTCGGAGGAGTGCGGCATTCACTGAATTCCGTTGCGAATTTTTATTTTATTGGATGCAAGCAGTTTTGCACTCTCTCCCTTTTATCTCTTTTCGCTCCATTTAAATCGCGCACAAATTGCATTTTATAACATCCACCACAACATTGCTTCAGAATAATATGTGTCAAGTTGTGTGGTGGATATGGAAGAGGTGTGTATTCAAGCAATTCGCAGCGGTTTTGCTCTGCAAATATATTTTTGCCATAAAACACCTAAGACCTCTATACTCGTATATAGTCAAATATATTACGGTCTATAAATTTTCTCAAGTACATTTAAAAAATTTGAAACAATGTGAAAGTTTCTTATATTTTTTCAAATAATTACAAGCTCCACGTCTAATATTTTGCTACACAATGAAATCGTTCCTTGGTATACGAAAGGGAACCTTATGAATTTTTACATATTTCTTTGACCGCCCTAAGTGAGCTAAGACTTAATGTCATTCCCATCCAAGACAACAAGCTTTCGTATATTCATGAAGCTCAAGAGCCCGGTATAAGAATTGAAATTTGTTCAAAGAATTCAAAATAATTATATAATATGCCACAATATCTCATATGGAGACTATAGAGACTTTCGGCAGTTGCTTTGTATACACCTAGCGGCTATAGATATTATGAATAGTAAATGCCGTGCGGATATTTTATGACTTTTTTTAATACTAATACAGTACCACTGAACATGTAACGGGTGATTTTTTTGAGGTTAGGATTTTCATGCAGTAGTATTTGACAGATCACGTGGGATGTCAGACATGGTGTCAAAGAGAAAGATGCTCAGTATGCTTTGACATTTCATCATGAATAGACTTATTAACGAGCAACGCTTGCAAATCATTGAATTTTATTACCAAAATCAGTGTTCGGTTCGAAATGTGTTTCGCGTCCGTGTCCGATGAGCGATGAGGCTCATTTCTGGTTGAATGGCTACGTAAATAAGCAAAATTGCCGCATTTGGGGTGAAGAGCAACCAGAAGCCGTTCAAGAACTGCCCATGCATCCCGAAAAATGCACTGTTTGGTGTGGTTTGTACGCTGGTGGAATCATTGGACCGTATTTTTTCAAAGATGCTGTTGGACGCAACGTTACGGTGAATGGCGATCGCTATCGTTCGATGCTAACAAACTTTTTGTTGCCAAAAATGGAAGAACTGAACTTGGTTGACATGTGGTTTCAACAAGATGGCGCTACATGCCACACAGCTCGCGATTCTATGGCCATTTTGAGGGAAAACTTCGGACAACAATTCATCTCAAGAAATGGACCCGTAAGTTGGCCACCAAGATCATGCGATTTAACGCCTTTAGACTATTTTTTGTGGGGCTACGTCAAGTCTAAAGTCTACAGAAATAAGCCAGCAACTATTCCAGCTTTGGAAGACAACATTTCCGAAGAAATTCGGGCTATTCCGGCCGAAATGCTCGAAAAAGTTGCCCAAAATTGGACTTTCCGAATGGACCACCTAAGACGCAGCCGCGGTCAACATTTAAATGAAATTATCTTCAAAAAGTAAATGTCATGAACCAATCTAACGTTTCAAATAAAGAACCGATGAGATTTTGCAAATTTTATGCGTTTTTTTTTTTAAAAAAGTTATCAAGCTCTTAAAAAATCACCCTTTAGAATGTCTGCCTCGAAAATAAAAAAGTTTTATCGAAATGTTTCAATTGGCGTAAAGTAGTGACCAGAGCGGACCGCACCGCAACCCTCAGAGTTGCATCAGCTTAACGAACGATGCAATACGTAGGTTGTTATATATATTTCTGGACTAGGCAACACTTAGTGTTGCCAGGTGCAATCTGACATTTCCAGAACGTTTTGTCATTTAATCGTGAATTGTTTTATTTACAGGGAATTAAAAAATTCATCTCGGCCAAAAAATGAAATTAACTCGTGAACATTTTCGTGCCATCATTTTTCACAACTTTCGACGTGGATTATCAAGACAAGAGTGCATCGATGAACTAAAATCTTTGTATGGCTATGAAGCACCATCTTATAGCACTGTAAAAAACTGGTACAACGAATTCAATCGTGGCCGATACTCGCTCAAAGACAAACTCCGTGAAGGTCGTCCAAAAACAGCCGTTGTGCCAGAAAACATCGATGCCGTACGTGAACTGATAATGCAAGACCGTCATGTAACATACCTTCAGATAGAGGCATGCCTATGCATTTCTCCCACCAGCATACATTCGGTATTGCATGAACACATGGCCGTAAAAAAGGTTTGTTTTCGTTGGATCCCGCACAATTTGACGATCGCTCAAAAAAAGGCTCGTGTGGATTGGTGTAAAGAAATGCTGAAAAAATACGATCGCGGTGCTTCAAAAGACGTTTATAAGATCGTCACAGGTGACGAATCATGGATCTATGCGTATGAGCCCGAAACAAAACAGCAATCGACCGTGTGGGTCTTCCAAGACGAGCCAAATCCAACGAAAAAAACCATTTTCGTTGATAAAAATGCCTATTTTCATTATTAGACCAGAAATATATAAAGCAGCCCTCGTATTTGTTATAAGCGGTAATATCCCAATAGGCTTTCTAGCATACAAAAGTGAAAAGCTGTGAGAGCTAAAGACAGCATCCGATAATAACATGGACACAATAGAACAAATAAAGAAATATATAATAACAACATGGCAACAAAGATCAAGAACAAAACCATCGCGACAGATGGACAAGCGTTGGCAATGAGAATACAACGCCGCAAAAGACCTGGTTGGCCAAATAAACGCGAATTATCCAGAAATTTGTAGTCGATTCCATTCTACCGATTTCTATCAAATACGGTACATAACATTCATATTTCTATACAGCAGGAGGAGAATCACGCTTAGTTCCAATATAACACAATATTAATTTCTATCTGATCATTTCACATTCCAGTATAAGAATAAATCACCAATTAATGTAGCGAGATAAAATTCTTTCCGAATAACGTCTTTGCAGAGCGCCACCTTATGACTAAATAGTGCTCAAATCCAACAAAAACTGTTCAAGTTCCTATGAAAATGTGAACTCAGGGCTTATATTTGACCTTTTACAAAAGATATCGATTAATTTGTTACAAATAACAATTATAAACATTCAGAGATAAAGCTTTTGTGATAATAGTGTGACTCTAGGTGAAAAATGGTTTGAATCTGAACAATAATTCTAATAGCCCCCATATATCTAACAGAAAGATTTTCGAAGTCCCATTTGATTTTATACCGAATATATCGCAGATATGTGTGATGTCTTAATAAAATTAACAGATCGTATTTTTTCATTAATGCACCGTTTCGTGCCTAAAATGGATAAAATTCTGTGAAAACTTCTTCTAGACCCCATATAAGCAATACCAGCAACTGTAAACAGTTCGTTGACTTTTTAACTCATATATTTGAGATCGTATGTGAAGTACCTTTATGAAACTCAGGAAAAACTTTTAAAATCAAGTTTTACCGGATGTTATTTACCCTTCTTTGCTCTCGGGAAGTTGCAAGAGTATGAAATGTTCAGTTACACCTGAACTTAGCCCTTCCCCACTAGTTTTGTCATCATTTCGTTGTCTTAGTTTATATATGCAGTATACACATTATGTGCTCCCTGGCGTATACGTAACATATTATTATTGTGAAAATTGAGACCACCATTGCGTATACGCTACATATGGCTAGATTTGTTGTTTGAATTTACTCTACATGAGCCATTTGCGGAAAAAATAAATAAATATTTATTAAACTGATAGTTTTTTTTTTGACTTGCGTTCGCCGAACAGCTTTGCGAGCAGCTTGTCTATAGGTAAATTGGGTTTTCGACTGAAGGCATGACACTTTTATTGCCGCCATGAGAACAAAACTATACAAAATATAAAAAGAAATGCCGAAAGGCTGCAAATAGTTTCCATAATTTCAAATTTTAATTAAGTCCAAGTGGCACATTACGAGAAAATTATCTGCCTTCTGAACTGGTGGCATGTTCTTAGTTATTCTTTCATTTTGTCACGGGTTTTAAGGCAATAAATTTCAAATATCTACTTATATAACCCACTTTCGAATGTTTAAAAGTTGGCAACTCCAAAATTTTTCAATTCCTTCTATTTTTAATTGATTTTGCTTGCAATGAATAAACTTTATTATTTTCCTTTTCATATGCAGACACTGAATATATGCATGCCTTCATTTATGCTGCGAACAATTTTGCATTTTTATGTTGTGTGACATGAAAATTAACTCCATTACAATTTGGATGTATGTATTTGTGTCGGCAAATAGCATAAATTATGAAATCTGCATACAAATGTCAAGGTCTGATTTGTGCTATGAATAAAATTAGAAGCAATACTTTTGCATTGCAAACGCGAAATTACATGCAGACACACACATACATAAGTGTGTGTATATAAATATGTAATTCATAAGCAGTAAAATGTGATGGCAGCGCACATGCTTGTATCTATGCTATATATGTGTGCATGTGTGTGTATGTGAAGAGAAAAAGTGTTATAAGCGCTGGCGAGAGTTTTCGTTTGGAGCAATATATAGACAATATATACATAAGTATATTATTATGCATGAATGTGCTTAAGTAACTGCATGCATTTTAATAAGCGACATGGCGTTTATCAGACAGCTTTTCCCAAGTGTGCGAGCAATTATTCCATATGGAACCTAATTAAAACTCAACACCAATTTGCCCTGTTTTTTTGTGTTTCGTGTTTTTGCTTCGGTTTTAGTTTACTTTTTTGCTTTTTCTTTTTCTTTGTTTTTATTTTTATTTTTCTTTTTCTTGTTTTTATTTTTTTATTTTTTATTTTGTGTTGTCTTGATGTGTATAAGACAGGCGTTTGGATGCTGCACGGTTTGTCTGCCAGTGAGTTTGCCAAGAAATAAAGATAACATTGCTTTATATAATGTGATATTTACACATGTAGGTATTAGGGTGGGTCAAATACACTTTCAATTTTTGTTTAGATTCTGTCCGAATCTTTTAGATTTATATTTATAGAAATTATAAAAAGGCTGGTAATTTTTGATAAATATCTCTAAATATTAAAACTAAAAGGTGGCGCCTTGTGATTTTTGATTTCTCATATAAATTATACAGAAATATTTTCTTATTTTGTTTGGATGTTGAATGTATTTGAAATAAATCATTTTGTAGAGTTAAAATTAAAAAATTTTTTAATAGGGAATTGAGCGATCTTTAAAATAGGTCCAACGTCATCTTTAAATAAGACGAAAGATTAAAGGTTGTTTAGAGGTTTTTCGAGGTTAAAATACATGTTTTATTCGTGAAAGATAATTTTTATATTTTTTCATATTTTTTCAAAAACTTATGTCGTCTAATCAGAAGCCAGATATTTTTTCCGGCATTTTGGACAATATTTTCTTCGCAACTAAGAAAAAAAATATTAAGTTTTTATTGGCTCACCCTAATTTATATATGTATATATAAGGCTTGTATATGGGCGGAGATAATTATTAAGATTTTTCGTGACATATACTAATACATATATATACATATATAAGTTTGTATAAACTCATGAGTTCGTCTGAAGTTATGTAAATGCTCAGTGGACTATATGGACGAATACACATCAGTATCTAAATATATTTCGAAGCACATAATAATAATTATGCTCGCAATCACCTCAAGGATGTTGACTTATAACAAACATAGTTGAGTATGTGCTAAATTTAGCTGAAATATTTTGGATGTGAAAAAAAAATTGTGTGTGAAAGCAAATTAGTTTACGAATTTATTAGTAAATATTTATGGCGAAGCACCTGGTAGCCCACTAAATGATAAACGTAATGAAAAATTGTAGCAAAAGTAGAAAACGCAGAGCGTGCGGTGTCTGTATGCATATATGGTGGTGTCTGCAAGCGCGCATGTGTGTGTGTGTGTGGTATTAATCATAATTAAGCAGCTCTTTCATGAGTGTCTGGCGCACATGGCGTTGTTAATCCTTTTTAAAAACACAGCCAACACGCGCGCCGAAAACGTCATCCACACGTATGTGGTTGACATGCTGGAAGCTGGCAACCTGGCAAGCTATCACTGCGCTGACCTAAGACACTACGAACATAAAACGACCGTATGCGGAGCGTTATGGCAACGTTGCGGTGAACGACTGACACGAATGCCGTTTATTTAATGCGCGCAAATGTTGTCGAGACGAACACAAATGTGTTACACGACTCACCCACGCACACACTCAAATGCATAAAATACAAACAAAGCGTAAAGCAAAGAGAAATGAGCTGAGTTTTGGCGCCCCGTGAGAGACTTTGGGACACCGCCGGCGCTCTTTGGGACGTAGCAAACGTTGGGGCAGTGTGAGCAGGCTCTGGAAGCAAGACTTCCAACACAGTTTGGGACAAAGCTTCGAATGTGTGACATTGGAAGGCTGTGAGCTGTGAGAGCGCAGCTGTTAAGGCAAATGAGTTAAAAAAGTTATTTTGTTAAAAAAAAAATAAAATTTTGAAAATATATATTTATATAAGCAATATTGTATTAAAGTATATATTTTGATTTTTAACTAAAAAAATTTTTTTGAAAATCAAAAACAAAAAAAAAAAAAAAAAAAAATAATAATAATAATAATTTAGAGCAAAACCATACTTTTATGTTTTAAAAACCACTCTCTTGCATGTGTATCACTCCCAGATCAACCACATGCTTTATGGTACGCTCTGCAGCTGCTTGTGTAGCAGTACTGCACCTGCTAGTGGCGCATGCGCTCGCCTAAATATATGTTGACATTTTTCGTGAACAACACCCATAATTCAGCACAAGCAAAAAGAGCGCAGCGCCATGCTGAAAACAGCAGCCATGCTCTTATGAGAAGAGAAACCACTTATTGATGAGCATCAAAGCGGTGAAAGAGACTACGAAACGCCAACTTGATAGTGCGGTTATAGGCGCAGACCTTACTTGTATCGCACTGCTGTGCTCGAATTTGTGTTGACTACTTCAAAGCAGTGCCAGCAAGCGCAACTAACGGCATACGTACACACTGTGTGGTTGCCAAATATTGCACCGCTCACTTTTGTAGCGCACTTTTAGGCGTTTTCACTAGCACCACAAACCTGCCGCTCTCACAGCCTAATTATGTCATAGACCATAGCGCTGTAAGTGCTCTTAGCACACAATGTGTCGCAAGCACGCATGAGCTGGCAACACTTCCAACAACTGCGCTCTCATTATAGCTGCTGGTTCGCGCTCAAATTTCGCCGATTTGCGGGCTAATACATATTAACAGCCGTGTATATATACATATATTGGTATTTGCGAAAATAACTCTCTTCAGCCGTCGTCGCATTAGCAATAACAACAGCATAAAGCTAGGCATTGAGTAAGGATATCAAACAATCACAACAAAATCTGCAATTACAACAAAGTTTGCCAGCAAACTCTTCGTCGCCTGCGCTCGGCTGATTTTTTATGTTAGCGTGCTGTGACTTTTTCCTTGCTGTGCCGTATTGTTCCCGCTACGCGTGTGCACGTTCGTGTGTGTGTGTGTGTGTGTGAATTTTTCCAGGCCTCCGTCCTAGTCTTCGGCGTGTTGACGGAGTTGGTTAACGCTTTACAGCAGCAGCAGCAGACACCAGTCGCATTACCAATGTCGTCGCCGTTCGTACATGTTGTGCCCGCGTCCGTATTCGTGTCTGTGCTGTGAGCGCGTAGCCACCGTGTTCGTCATTAACGCTGTTTACACACGTTTTTGCCCATCGTAGTGACGTAGCTGTAGTCACGGCACATGTCGCGTTGTGTCGCACATTTTTTCTTGAAGAATTTATTGCCACACAAAGGAAATATTAACACACGTGTGACGGAAGTGCCTCGAGTTTAGTGCAAGCGCCTGGGCGCCAATGTGACAGAAAGTGCCCGCGTACCGTTAACTGGTTAGCCAACGCCGTCTATCGCCATAGTCGTAGACATTACGTGGTGCGTTGAAGCGTGTGTCTTTTGTTTGAGCGGAAAATAGGAATATTGAAGAAAATAGGCGCCGGTGGTCATTTGCTATTTGGCGTGCTTAATCAATCTGACAAACACCTCCGTGACGCGCACACACATATCCAACGATATATATATGTATGTGTGAAATTCTTAAAGCATTTCTGTGCTGGCGTTCAGTCCGTCAGCAGTGAAACAGTGTTACTGTGCTGTGGTGAGCAAGGCATGTCACAACATTAAGCCATCCGACATATACGCTTACACATACACACACACATATGTACATACGTTGAGTTGAGTGAAGCAGTGGAGCGTGCATGTGCTTTACGGTCGAAGTGATTTAATTGATTCCATGCCATTCAATTCGGTGCCCTACAATGCTACAAGATAATTCGTTTGCCATTCAATTTATTTCTGTCTGTGGTGAAAATTGGTGTTGCGCTGCGAATGGGCAATAAATTGACAAAAAGCGAAAGTTGAAATTGTCTGCATTCAAAGCACACATACAAACACAGTTGTGTGCAAACTCCAAAGAGTGATATGTGTTTCAAGCATGTTAGTGTGTGCTCCAGCGTTGAGTTACATATAAAATAGAAATTATATACAAACAGACATACTGTGTGTGTGCAGTGGACAGTGCTGGTGTTTGGCTTAGTTTGGAGCATAAAATGTAAAGGGTATTTAAGCGCCACAAGCCAACATATTTCATTTATCGATATGCATTTAATTGATACTGTCTACAGTTTGGCTATTAAAGGGTTGCGGGCTGGTGAAATGCGATGCCTGAGCACTGCCTGAGTGGATTGCTAGAAATTGTGTGACGAATTAAAAAAAAAACTGCGCTGGCTACGCGAAGTGTTTGAAAAGCGCAGTGACAACTAAGAAAAACGAGAACGTAATGATGTTTTGTGAAAAAGTTTAAGTTAAAAAAAACGAATAAAGTAACTCTTAGTGTGCTGCACAGATTCCTTAGCATCGACTTATGCTGTTTTGACAATTAAGCAGGTAATTGAATAATAAAAGCTTTGCTTTTTCGATTTTTAGTTGAAATAAAGTTTTTTTTATCCAACATTTGGTGGATAATTGCGTCGAACATAGCAGCTTTGTCTCATGCCAATGATATTTTTGCGCATTTAAGCATCGCTTGTTTGCAAAGTAGATTCTTATTCATTATTTATGTCTCTTTTGAACTAAACAATTTTTAATTAAATCTCCAATTTATTCACAAGAACATGCGTTTCGGAATCGTATACCTTCATATTGCATTTCTTTCCTTCTTTAACACCATGAAGAGGCATGCCATGAAGCTTGCAGTATCCAAAAGAAACACTTTGGTGAAGAAATACTCAAAGATTTTATGTGGTAAAAGTATAAAAAAATCAGGCGATCTGAGTCGATTTAGCCATGCTCGTCTATATTTATAATTTTAAAAAATATTTTTTTGAAAGTTGGCCTGAATTATTAACCAAGGTAGCTGCCATACAATCTAATCGATCAAAATTAAGTTTTTGAGATGAAATCCGGATGAATGTCTGTCTGTCCATCCGTCTGTCCATGCAAGCTGTAACTTGAATACAAATTTAATAATCTTGATGAAACTTATTAAGCATGTCCTTGCCGCCGTGAGATGTTTAGTTTTGTGGATGGGCGTAATTGAACCACTGCTACGCCCACAAAACGGCATCAATATAAACTGTAATTTGGCACAACGAATCGCAATAAAGAAGAGCACCAGGGGTTTGAAAATCTTTAAAAGGTGGTCATGACCTTGCCCGCTAGTAAGTTAAATGTATTTTTCCTCCAAACCAATAAAGCTATGTCACCCAAATTTATACGGGACACATTTTTTTAAACCTATGCTGTGCGATATCGGATGATAACCGAAATTCCATCTGATTCATTTGCAACCGGATACAAATGACGATCGCATTAATATAGCGGGATAAACTTTACGTGAATATTGCCTTTGAAGTGTGTCACCTTATGGGTAAAAATTGTGCAAATCGATTCGAAACTATTCAAGCCCCCAAATAGCGAAAATGTGGGCCTCACAGCCTATGGTTCACTTCTTGTCGAAAATATCGGCTAATGTGTGAGATATACTTATATAATTGAGATCTTTCATGATAATGTTATGTATGAATGCCAAAAATTGGTTGTATTGGGTCAATACTTTCCTCAGCCCCCATATATGTACTTAATATAAAGATTTACGAACTTCCTAGTGGCTTTATACTACATATATCGGCAAATATGTGAGTTACCTCAATGAAAATGAGATAACTTATTCTACTAATAATAGGTTATCTTTAGGTCTAAAATTGATAAAATCGGCGCTATAAAACTAATATTTCTATTTTCGAACATTGGGCTGACTTTGCCTTGTATAGATTGGTGATGGTTTGTGAGGTGCTTGAATGAAACTCAGAGAGTATTGAGTTAGAATGTGGCATGTTAATGGTATATGCTATTGGCTAAAATGGATTGAGCATGGTTTAAGATAGCATATTGCTAGAGAAACAACGAGAGGTTGCTGCCCTCAGAATGACAAATGTCTACTAAATGTCACTATAGGAATAATAAAATAACATATGTAATATTATTGTATTCCTAGTATCAGCCGAAAATACTGAATCAAGATATTTGTTGTTGTAATATCACTATTTTTATTAACAAAAGCTTGAAGCTTTAAAGTCCTTTTTTCTCGCATTCGTGAATTAATATAAATAAGTCATGCTTTGAATTTTTAAATTTCATCAGAATTTAAGATTTATTACTTCTGAAGCGTCAAAATATGTTATTATCTATATGTTTCGCTTGAAATTTAACATTATTTTATTTCATGTTGAAATAAGTTGTATTCTAAGGCACAACTATAAAATGAAGCTCGACTCGGCTCGGCCGCTGCTTTGGGATACAAATTACCGAAGCTAACCCGGATTTAACTCCGTTCAACGTAAGCTCGGCAGTTTTCATAAAATTACACAGACTCATTGGCTATTTACAGGCTTTTCATGGCAATTTTTAAGATTTTAGGAACTTCTTAGAAATCGATTGATCTCCTATAAGAAATGTATGAAAAATAAAATTTATTATTGGCCCGCTTGGCACAAAATGAAAATGAAAAGAGTTTCGCAGAATCCAAGTGTTTGATGTGGCTTTTCTCATGAATCCTGCCAGAAGAAACAGCTTAAAAAACACTCGAACTAACGCTGCTGACAAAGTTCAAAATAATTATTGAATTTATCAAATACACACACACAAAATAACATTGTTGTAATTCGTTTCAATTTCCAGTACAAAATGTTGCGTATACGACATGTCGCACAGTAATTGCAAAGCAGGCTGCAATTTTAAAAGCATTAATTAATAAAATCATGTAATTTAAGCGCAATAATAATACATTTTAGAAACCAATAAATATTTTATTAAAGAAATATTGTTATATTTTGCATTTCGTGCAAATTTTGGTTTGACTTTTTTGAACTTTTTCCGACTTATTCAATATTATTGTAATAAAACCTGTTTGCGTGTGTTAGTAAACTAATTGCTAAAGCTCACAAAACAATATTTGATAAAATAACTGACCAAATTGTTTATTTTTGTCAAATGTGCATTTTTAACTTTTTTGTTGGTGTGTGTGTGTGCTATGTCATGTGCGGTCTAAGTACAGCCTGGTATGCGGCAGAATATTATTAGCAAAGGCATCAGCAAATACTTTGCATATTTAATGGCAAACATTTTAGTCATAAATATGGCGGCTTAATTAAATTGATGAGCACTTTTCAAATAAATGCGTATTAGTAATTTGTCAGCGATGTAAGTGCTCGATTTGTGAATAATTGATGGTTCAGTTGCTAAAAGGGCATATATACTCATATATATATATATATACATATGTATATATTAATTGTATCATATGCATATATATTTATTTTTATCATATGCATATACAATTATATTTACATATAAGTATATATTATGTATACGAGTTTATTATGAATGGCATTTGCGGCACAAATATTTGCACTAATTAGTCGTGTTTGGTTCTGAGAAGCTATGCATAAAAGGTTATGCCACGTGCTTATAAATTCACACATGCAACTAACTGTTGTTTGTGAATTCGTTTGCTTGCAGATAATAATATATTTATGCTTGCGTGGGTATGTGCATTTTACATTAGCTTTAATTTCCCTAATGACAAACAAATTTGCCTTCGAAAATGTAATTAAATGCACAGGTATTCTTCTGGAAAAAGTGCGAATAACCTTGGATATTTTATCACAAAATTTATTAGCTAAAATCAACAAATATTTCTTGTAATAAATATGATATATGCATGAAAATCCACTAATATGGCGCTGTTTACATTAAATTTGCAGAAAATTGCTTTCACAAGTAACTCAATGCAGTTCGATCGAGCAGTTGACATCTGTGTCGCCACCCCATTTATGCAACACGATGTGGGTCGTCGCTATTCTTTCGCTTCACGCCGCGTAATATGAGCGTCACGAGCAACTATTTTGCCTGTCACAGTCTCACATGCGCTCACGTACACACACACACACTTGTACTCGTAGACTGCAAGAGTCATGAGGGCGCATCAGTTCAAACGGTTATTTATTCATAAGCGTGCATATGGAAATGCATGTGTATTTATGCGCGCACCGCGACCTTGTGTGCAGCTGCATGAATGTGTGTATGTATTCGGAGCAAATTGACTTCAATTAGAATCAAATGAAGTCAAGAACTTTAACCGTCAAAGTCAATGAAGTGCGAATGTGAGTGAATTATGTAGGAAACGGTGGTGAATTATGATTGTCGAGTGACATTTGATAAATGCTATTTGCGGATTACATATGTATGTAACGTTGCTTTGAATAAGAAATGTGAAATATGTAAATTGTGGCGTGATAAATTCACTATATGCGCTTGCCACATGTTGCATAAGGTCGAGCTGTAACTTCAAGCTTTAAAGGTTGGAGTTTTGTGAAAAACAATTTTGAAAGAGTTGTCTTCAAAGAAAAAGAAATCAATATTAAAGAGACTTCATAGATTATGTATGTATATGTGATGTATGCGTGAGTCAAAAAAGCGAATGTTTTTTTTTTCTTGTTTCGAAATCTGAAAAATTGGTAGATGAACAGCTCTATGAAAGGCAGTCCAAGTATGAGTTCTTAATTGTAACGGAAAGGTCCTGAAGGTTTTTTTTTCATAATTATCAGATAGAAAAAATTTGTATCTTGCTTCCAACTACCTGTAAATTATGAGTAACAGAAGTTCGAATATTCGAAAAATTATTATATTTTGTTGCACAGTGAAAAACTGAATTTTGTTTAAATTTTTATTTTTATATTCAATACAGTAAAAATGATTTGTTGCATAACAAAGAGCAATTTTCGAAAAATTACTATTTTTTGTTGCACAGTGTTAAATGGAATTTTGTTTAAATTTTTATATTCAATACAGCAAAAATAATTTGCTGCATTATAGAAAGCAATGTTCGAAAAAATAATTAATTCTGTTTAAATTTACATATTCAATACAGTAAAATTATTTGTTGCATAACAGAAAGCAATATTCGAAAAATTATTATTTTTTGTTGCACAGTGTAAAACTGAATTTTGTTTAAATTTTTATATTCAATACAGTAAAAATGATTTGTTGCATAACAAAAAGCAATTTTCGAAAAATTACTATTTTTTGTTGCACAGTGTTAAATGGAAATTTGTTTAAATTTTTATATTCAATACAGCACAAATAATTTGCTGCATTATAGAAAGCAATGTTCGAAAAAATAATTATATTTCGTTGCACAGTGTAAGACTGAATTTTGTTTAAATTTACATATCCAATACAGTAAAATTATTTGTTGCATAACAGAAAGCAATATTCGAAAAATTATTATTTTTTGTTGCACAGTGTAAAACTGAATATTGTTTAAATTTTTATATTCGATATAGTAGAAATGGTTGTTTACGAATAGAAACCAATATTCGAAAAATTATTATTTTTTGTTGCAAAGTGTTAAACTGAAATTTGATTCAACTTATGACAGAGATTATTAAAGGAAAAAAGGAATAACTAAGAGTATTTTTTGCACTCGGTTTAAATTTAAACTAAATTGTTGACGCGTAGACTGACACTGATTCCGTTAAATATAAATTAAACAAAAAAAAATTCTCAACTCTTTAACAGCCGGAAATGAGGTACTAATATCTCTCGATTTGCTTTAATTTTACTTTTTTCGTAATACTACCATTTCCAATAAGAAAGGCCATCATAGGCTTAAAAAATACTTGACATTTTTGGCGCTCAATTGAAATTTCCTGCAATGCGCTGCTATAATACAAAATACTTGCCAAGTTATGAAAAAACATATCACCACAGCACCTTTCAAAATGCTCTATACATTCTTAACCCCGTACAAGCAGAAAAAATACGGCAACGTCGCCACAAAAACATACCTTTTATTGCAAATTTTTGTGAAAATATTTTTTTGGTGCGAAATTTATATGCATTCCCGTGTCGACGCGTCCGTATGGGAGGTTGACACACACACACGCAAAGATATGCATGTATGGTAAGTGCGCGAGTGAGCCAATGAGCCAAATATAAAAAGTGTGGAATTTAAAATTGCCATGCATGTTGGTATTTTCGTGTACACATACATATGTATGCACACCAAACCACAACACAATCAATTTTATGCAAACGGCGCGCCTGTACACACAGGAACAATCCCACACCAACGCACACCCACACACACATACATGCACAGAAATGTTTGCATTAGCTGCATATTTATTTGCGTGTGCGTACATTTGTTTGCGCGCTCAGTCCATTTGATATTAATAATTTAGTTGTCACGGGTAGTACGGTGGCCTCCAGAGTCAATTGCGGTGGCACCGTCCGAGCGGAGAGCGAAACTAATAAAAAAAGTGTTATTTATGTTGATACACTACTCGGGCCTTGTGCTGAGTTTTGTGTTAGTTGTGTTGCTGGCATTTTTGTCCCGTTGTTGTTGTTGGCTTTTGTCAACCGCAGTTATGCAGATCCCGCGAGAACAACTTACGGGGTTCGCGAGAATTGCGTTATTGCATTTTTATTGTCTGTTTATGGATATTTCATCTGCGGTCAAAAGCTGTGCCACCAGCGAAAAAACGCTAACGGTGAGGTATAACAAATATGTGTAGTGTTGCAGTTTTTGCTGGCGCTGTTGCGTCGGCTTGCGGTTAATGAATAAATGATTGAATAAGCACGCGCGTGTCAGCGAAACTCTTTAACGAAATTATAAAAAAAGTGTGCGGTGATCAAGTTAACGAATACACCTGTTGAATACTCCATAAATATATGAGATAAAGTGATAAAGAGATACTTATTCGTACACAATTTCTTATATCCAGCAGGAGACATTGGATACGCTATAATACATATGCATATATAGTATATATATATATATATCTTTACATGTATATAAAAATTACGTGTCACGTTGTTTGTCGGCGATGGACTCATAAACCACTAAACCGATGTTAGTAAAATTTAGCACCCTGTGTCCAGTTCGAACCAACTTACAAGATAGGACAGCGAAAGCTCTACTAAGCGGACATCTCCATTTGTTGATATTTATTAAGTAGAATCTATTAAGCCGACAACTCCATTAAATGAACAAAAAGGCTGGTAACCAGACATTGAGAAATTACATTTAATTTTATTATTTTATCCCATGAAATTTATTTGCATGAACATATTCAAAAATAAATCTCAAGTACTATCCGACAAAAACGTTTATACGTAAATAAAATTTTCACTGTAATTATAAGAATAACGACATAAAATGTATACCACAACAACGCGTGGCCGTATCCACTAGTATATATATATATATTTATATAAGGGTAGATTAAGTCAAAAAACCGCATACTTTCTGTTGCTTGGTACTCTAAAAAATTGGTTCTTAAATACATCTAAAAAAAATTTCTGGAAGTATGAGCTCTTAGTTCTAACGGGAAGATACTCAGACTTACAGTTTTCTATTTTTTCATATTACCAGATAGAAAAACTCAAATCTCGCTTCCAACTACGATCCAATATCTTGTTTCATAGATTTTCCGGGATATTGAATGCTCTAGAAAAAGCTCTAATATAATTTTTTCGTAAGCTCAACCGTTTAAAAACTTATTTTAAATTACAAAACTCATAGTTTTTTCAGAAATTTAATGCTCAAAAATTGTATTTTAATTTTTTTTTTTTATTTTTATTTTATTTATTTTTTAATTGATATTTAACGATGGATATCTCGTAAACATTTAACTTAATCGATTCCCAATAAATTGCTCAGATCTGATCACTATAGAAATTAGCTGCCATACAAGGTTTGATTAGGTTAAGTTAATCTCGTAGGCCAATAAGTCACGCATAGACCAGTTTTGGTCCTTTGCGAGATAACAGGTGGAGTTTAGCTGCTAAGTCTAAGAGGAGTAGTCATCCTTTGAGATGCCTGCGCTTGACGCGAGTTTTAACAGACTCTGCGTCCACACTATCGATACCTCCTCCAGTGTATCACACCGTAGGGACCCCAGATGCTTACAACGTGGTCTTGCCAATGCGGGGCAAGTGTACAAGAGATGCTCTATTGTTTCCTGTTGACCGTTCACATTTTATCAGCAGCTTCCATTGAATATAATTACGATTCATAAAAAAGGTAATGTGAAAAATGCATAAAATAAGGACCTTCTCAGATCTAAAACTAGTTTTGGTGACAATTAAAAAGTCAAACAAGTTGTGTATTAAAGAAAAAAACTGAGCAAAGATTAATTACGAGATCCACTTAAATACTCTTGGTGTTGCACTAAAAATACAGATTTCAAAATTTTCTATAATTAGAGCCGCAATCAGTAAGTTGAGTAAATGTGTTAGTATTTACGCTATTGGAATATTTCATAGAGAGTTTACCTCAGAGTTCGATTGGAAAGTACACAGCGGCATCGTTGGTAACTACAATGCCAATGAGTTAAACAGAGAAGGCACTAGTTGGAACTGCATTGGCAACTTGCGTTCTAGCTCTGAACCGATAGACCTTGCAAACACTGGTCGTCGATATGCTCCTTGCCAGGTTAATTTGGTATAGAGTTGAATGCAAGAGTTCTATTGAACTACTTGCTCTTAGCAAAATTCATCTTGCAGCGTCGTAGCGGTTCTTACTGGACATTGTACACTAGGCAGTAGGTTATAAAATCTTGTTGTCAAAATTTTTTTGGCGAAGCGTGAAGTGGAAACATCCAGGCACTTTCTCCTCAATTCACCAATTTTTTCAAAGTTGAGGTTGAAGCAATTCGACAGTCTTACCTTCGGCGAATCAGGAGACTTAGCTAAAACTGCCTTTAATCGATTCTTGAAATTTGTGATATACTTAAAGCGCTTTGTTGACTTGTAAAGCTCTTGTGATCAATTATATCGAAATTTATGTACCACAACAGACGGCTTCTCAGCTGTTTAAGTGAGATCGCTGTTAGGATCGACCTCTAACCTCGCTTAATCTCTACCAAAATACAGAAATGAAAAGGTAAATATCTGTAAAGCAACTGCCTGTATAAGAAAAGGAGCTTTAAGCGGTTATATACAGAAAAAATACCGAAAAAACGAAAATTCTTAAATTTATTGAGAGAAAAGCGTTTATAGTTTGAAATTTCGTTTCAAATTTGCGTGTAGTTTCGAAAATTTCCACCGGAACGATATGAAATTTTCTGCGTGTATTCTAAAGTTATGTAAATTTAGAAAAAAAAAATAAAAATTATTTTTTTTGGAAATTCTAACTCCATATAACCCTTTAAAATTAGTCCATAACAAGTCGCGTTTTTATGTTGCTCAATGGCACAGCTCAGATATGAAGAGCAGTAATAGCATATCGATTCTATAAATGTATATTGATTATATTTGGAATCATTGTATTTAAGACATATAGTGCGAAAAATATTATAATATTTGATCTCTGTTCCATTCTTATGCGTATTCTGATCGAAGAAAGAGATTCACTTAGTACAGATTAGATAATTAAAATAACTCACCTGGGAAAATGCCTTTTCTATGCAAACAAACGCATAGCAATTTACAATTAAAACCTTTCAATTATTAAGCTTGCAATTATAAAAGCCTACAGTGAGTGCCACGAGCTGCCTAAAACAAACCTCACTTTCGCAATATCGCATTTACAAATACAACCGATTGTCATGTATAAGTGAAGGCAAATAGCAAAATGCACAGCTTTCGGTTACGGCATTGATAACTTGTGTAAATAATGGAAAATTATTTGTGTATAAACAATTATTTACAAAAATATTGCATAAAATTGCCTTAAATGCGCACAAAACATGTGTAGCCTTGAGCGCTATACACACACATACATACATTATTGGTTTAATTACGTATGTATTTGTAATAAATGCGAATGATAACAACGGCGGCAAAACAATAAAGGATAACAACAGGCACAATAACACAGTGTAGGTAAACAAATTACCATATTAAACATACAAAACGCAAACCGAGAGCTTTCATACAAATGCAAATAAGAGTATAATGGAGAGAAAAAATGCATAAATATGAAATAAGAGTTTACAAAAATTGCAAGTGGATAGGTGTGTAGGTATATGTGCTCACATATGTGTTTGCGTAGTTGTTGTGTATGTGCGCTGGCATGCCTTGTAGGAAAAATAGGAAAGTAGTAATTTTGGTGAATTTGGTTTTTGGTGAATTTAACTTTTAATTTTTTATTTAATTTGAGAAAATATGATTAGATACAACAAAAAATTTAGTTATTATGGTGTCGGAGTTTTTATTCCTTAAGAAATTAAATATTTTGAATAAAGAAAAAAATTAACAATATCAATTTTGCCTTAAAAAACTCACAATTCATACTCAAAAACTTTTATTAAAAATAGTTAAAAATTAATATTTATTTAAAAAGCTTATAATACTATTAATCTACACTTTTCTTAGCGCAGATGCAGCGAAAAATGCATTTCCAACAGGGTAAATCGTTATCGAAGCACATAAATACTGCACTTAAAATGGTCAACATTGAGTGGATTTGGCGAAAACAATGAGACTTTATGGTTTTTATGGTGAAATTGTGTAGTATTGTGACTATTTGTTGTTGCTTCTTCGTTGCTTTTGCTTATTTTTTGAAAGTCGTACAAAGCATTTTAAATTAAATTGCGCTTTTGTGCCATAAAGTCAAAACTACAAAGTTATATAAATAAAATATGCATTGACAGATATTGATAAAAATATTTCAAATATTTTATTTAAAAAAAAAATTGCTAGTATTTACGATACATTGATCAAAAGTGTCATAGTCTATAACAGATGTCGCTTTTATTGTGTTATTGTCTGGTAGGTGAAAAAATATATTTTTTCGATTTTTTTTGATCGCAGCATTTGCTATAATTTTTGGTAAAAAACTCAATTTAATAAAAATTATTAGATATGAGACACAGTATCAAATTCTGGCGGATGGCTAATGCTATTAACAGTTAGGTTATGTAGTTTTTCTCTGTTTTAAGCCATGAGCAGTAATATTTATGTTGTTTTTTGAGCAGTATTTGCCTTCAAAGCCTTGTGGTGGACTGCAAACATCAAAGTGGAAAAAAATTTTATTTTGATAAACTGTTGACAGAAGTTTGGCACAAAAACCAAGGCAACATTTGTTTATTTACATTAATAATATGAGACGCTTTGACGAATTTCCAGTATTTTTGTGTAAAATATTGCTTTGAACCTGAGTTTAGGTGAAAAAATAAAAGCATTGTAACCCAAAAGTTGCTCCTTCGGCCCATGTTTCATTTGGTACTGACCTTTAGCGTCATATGAAAATCGCAAAAAAAGCAAACTAAGTTTAGAAATAACCCTTTGAAACCCAAAAAAACCAGTAGTGGTGGTTTACAGCTTCGCTGACAGCTGTGTAAATAGAAACAACACGATTGTACATCAACTTATGTAAACCCACAAACACATATTTATATCATACAAGTATGGGTCGCTTGCCCGCCCATAGAAATGTCCACCTGGCGATGTTTGCGTGCGACTAAACCGACATTAACACACACATGCACGCGAAAATGTGCGGTTTTTCGTATTTGTTCAGTGTTTATTTTGTATTTGTATTTGTATTTTGTTTGCTCTTTTACTCAGCGATTACATTAGTGATGTAAATTAATTGGATTTGGTTTGTTTTCACTTATTTGCTTAAAATAATCATAGCAAGACACTGCGGTTGCAAATATTTACTTATGTATACTAAAAATTATAAAAAATATAATTGCAGTGTATAGAGAAATTATATGTACATATATCTGAATATGATAATACTCCAAAATTTAATTAAGCCTGATGAACTCATTATATGCGTAAATTATTATTATGTCACAATTTATAATGTAATGTTAAGCTTCGAAAGCTTAAAAATTGAGAGTGTTTTAATTACAAACCACGAAATAATTTAGTTTGTGGAAAAAGTATTTTCAGATACTAACTTTAAATTTGTGAGCATTTAATGGATACACGACAGAATAAGTTGCTGGGAGTTTTCTACTATTTTCCGAATCTACGCTAAATTATATGCCGAACAAAGAAAAGGTCAATTAATATGTAATATGTGCTTAGAAATATAAATTTTTGTATCAGTTCTGCCTAAAATGCAAAACAGTCTAAATAAATTAAGCTCATAAATTGCTTTCACTTGATTGACGCGCACCGGTGCGTATACGTAACGTTTGCTATATATGATTCTTTTTACCATCATAGTAGTTTTTACTTGATTTTGTATCTGAAATCAACTTATACTCACCACTTTTATCGGATATACAGCTGACTGAAACTCTAACTCAATTAATGACATGCGACTTATATGTCAATATTCTTCAATTCAAAGGCGGTACAGTGTACAGATCAAGCAGACTCAAACTTCACGAATGTGCGGATATACGTTGAGATATTGTTTTATACCAGTTCTAAACGCGTTCTTAAACCCAATTATATTAAATACAGCACAAGCAAATTTAATATGTTTTTATACCAGTTGTGCGAGGGTTTTATACCAGTTATATGAGAGTTTTATACCAGTTTTACATTCGTTTCAAAACTCAATTATATTAAAATTAATCTCAAGAAATTTTTTTGGCATTTTATACCAGTTGTATGAGAGTGTTATACCACTTTTACACCAGTTGTAAAACTCAGTTACATTAAATACAGCGCAAGAAACCGCCAGCTATTGCAGTTTGAAAAAAACTTGGGTCCAGCAAATATAGGATGGAAAGGTCGACCAAATAGTAATAGAGTATGGTATCAGGTGTATTCAAAACATTACGGGAATTTTGAAATTTATTTCTATTATATTGATATACATGCTCTTGCAATACTATAAAGTTTGCAGCTGTATTCATTATCCGTGGTGGTTATGAGCTTGGTGATTTCCATTTATTAAAAGCATGGAATAAAATAGAGATGATTGGGCTTTGGTTTCAACGTCATATTCGTACGCTTATGTTTCATCATCTGTTAAAACACATTTCAGTATTTTTCCATTATTTGATGGTTCCTGAGCAACTTCTACTCACTATTGTTTTTGTTAAAAACTCAGCAATTTTGGAACGAGTTTTGTTGCCTCGCGCTTCGTTGCCAAAACATTCGAAACAAGCTCATCGCATGAGCCAAACGATATGTCAACACCATCAGCGAGTTCTCTGATTGTGATTCGGTGTTTATTCATAGTCATTGCTTTCACTTTTTCCAAGTACTCATCGGTTATTTAAGCGCTGTGGCATCTGAGGCGCTCTTTGCCCTAAACGTCTTCACGGCCATCGTGGAAGCGCATTCTATAGCACTCATAAACTCTTATTTTTCTCATAGCAGGCATACCATTTCACACACTTTACTACACTTATGTCCTTTTTTGAGCAAAATTTGACACAAATGATTTGATCCACCACCTCTTATGACTACAGGGTACAAATGGAGAGATAGAGAAAGGAGATAGAGTGGTTAACCATGGCGCGCATATTTCCAAATAATTGAGACTAATTAAGTTTAAATTAAGTGCTAAAATTTGAACTATGTTTTTTGCAACTGTGTTACAGTTCCCTTGCAATATAAATGTAAGCTTGAAAGCGCAATATGATTTGAATATACATAAATATACTCGTACATAGTACTGCATAATGCGCCAGCTATATACGTATATTTATATCAAATAGTAAGCCTGCAAGTGTTGTGTATTTACTTTAAAAAACCGTTAACATGACACTTACATGCATTCAACGTCCAACATGTTGCTGAGCGACTTAAAATTGTTGTAACTGCCATTACAGTTATAAAATGCTGTCGAAAAAGCTAAGCATAAGTAGGCATACATGCGATTATTTACTACTACATACATAAATATATATATATACTACTGTGGACAGAAAATAGTAAAATTTTTTAATTTAAATTTCGCGCGAAAATCCATTGGTCAAAATATATATTTTTTCTAGGTTGTTATGACTGCCAGCGATTTCCAGTAAATTTTGTGTTTGGAATCAAATCTCTGTTACCGAAATGTTCAGAATGTTGGAGAAAGCCTTCGGTGATAACTTTTTGTCGCGAGAAAGTGTTTTAGATTGGTACAAATTATTCAGAGAAGGTCGCGTTAACGGTGAACCACGTCCAGGAAGGTCATCAACATCTACTGATGATCAACACTTCAATGAAATAAAAGAATTGGTTCCTCAGAATCGACGATTAATTGTCAGAGATCTTACTAGCATCGTTGCAATATCGGAGGGATCTGTGTAAACTATTTTGAAAAATCACTTGGGCCTAAGGAAAGTGAGACCACGATTAGTGTCAAAATAATATATGCTGCTATGTATACATGGGTGCACACAATTTGAGTAAAATTAATGACAGACAATGAAACAATTGAAAACACTACGCTACTACATATTTATGCATACAAATTTGAGCGTATTTACATATATTGCAGTATGTGGAACAGTAAGTGATGGTGTCACTTAAAAATGTCAAATAATTATCGTACATTTTCGTCGCTCGACCGCAGACAAAACACTGCAAACTTGGCTTTGGCTCAGTCGGTTTGTTGGTTGGCGCGGTCTACTTAAACATTTGTAGAAATTTAAATAAGCATCTAAGTGCATTACTTAGCTTGTATTTGTGTGTATTGCTGAAAAGCTCTCTTGCAAATAAACCAAACTGAGATTTTTCAACTGCCTGACTAACACCGAAACAGCCGCAAATGATGGATGGCAGTCGAGGCAAGCGACCTTGTTGAGGTCACACAGCAAAGGAAAGGCTAAGCGCTCTTAATGGCATTAAGCTAACAGACTGGTAAAGTAGCGCGAAAAGTCGTGAGGTTTGTGTGGGAGGGGAAAAAAAAATAAAATGGTGCTGATAGTCAACATTTCCGTTACATTTTACTTTCAATTTCAATGCTTTGATGGCATACCAAACTTTCGTTTTCACTCACTCGCCGCACTTTTGAAGGTGAAGTGCGTCACGTTGGAGGTAAACAGGTAAATGGGAGCTCGGGTGTAGTTGTACACATGTGTCAAGTGCAACCATGGCGGTAGATGTGGAAGGAAACACTGAAAAGGTAGAGAAAATAGTTGACTAGTGTTATGGGGAAGTAGGAAAAGGTTGAAAACGAAGCAAGCACTGTAAATTAAGACATGTATGTGCGGCTGACGGAATTTTGCACGTCGTTAAAAGCACATATATGCCCATATGGAATTGCATATTTGTAAATGTGTCAAGACCAGCTTAACGGTTTTGGTAGTAGAGTGAAAAGTGGAAAAACGAGTTCAAAGAAATCACTTATTAATGAACTGTGTTCTCTTGAAGATAACGAACGTGGACATATGAACAAACAAACCGAGTTTTTAACAGAAATTTGTGGAATTGTAGTTGCTTCTACGAAGACGAATTGAGGTTTCGAAAATTGCACTTTGGAGGGGGGATGCAAAAGCTGAAATTAATTTACGCCTTTGGTTAAGTAACGTATTCACAGTTGCGCTTTAGTACTCAGAGGAGGCGACTAATTAAACTATGTACGGTCCAGCCACAGGCACTGGCACATGCTACTAAGTTACATAACTTTCAGTTGAAATCAGAAATTGCAGTAACCCTCAGATAACTAGTTTTCGGAGAAACACTAGGAACTATGATTTGATTGCTTGAAACTCTATTGTATACGTGGAAATAACCTACAAATTAGAAGCGTGTTTCATAGAATTGATGTAAACGGTAAGCTTTCTATTAATAAAGACAACTGTATGCACAAGAGCAAGAACACGTAGTTGAGATATATTTTTTATACCAATTTATACTAAATTTTAGTTCTTTTATACCAATTTAATATCAGTTTAGTACAAGTATTTTTCATAATTGTTTTATACCCATTTATACCAACTTTTCATTCGTTTATACCAGTCTTATACCAGTTTAATAAAAGTATTTTTCAAAATCTTTAACAGTTTCACTTAGTTAAAAATTAGTTTTTATACCAATTTATACCAAATTTTAATTCGATTATGGCAGTTTAATGTACTTTTTTTTAATTTTATAACAGTTCCGCTTATTTAAAAGATACTTTTTTACGCCACACTTTTATACCAGTTTATACCAAATTCTAATTCGTTTATACCAATTTAGTAGTAGTATATCTCATAAATTAAAAAGTATCTCGTCCATAAATTATGGACGTCCCTTATGCCAGCCTTTCCGCAAATATCCAAAAGTCAAGGTTAATAAGCTGAAAGCTTACTGGCAAAGGGTATTGAACATATTTTTTTCACTGGTTGAGCAAAAATGGCAAAGGTACTAATCTCACTTTGGTGATTTGCCGAAACAGTACAAAAGGCTTATGAAAAAGCCTATGCTACATGTATATTAATAGGAAATATTGATTATCAGAAAAGCTGCTATTGAGTCTTAACAAACGTAAAGTAGGGCAAGGTGCGGATGAAGTCATTACTCAAACACTAAGATTGTCAAAATGAAAATCGCCCAAAAACCAAACAAAAGCACTAAATTACGTCATAGCGTGTTCACGCGCTCAGTTATAACTAAATGTAGTATAGTATATGTATAAACCTCGACTGAAAAGATGGCAGACAATGGCCACCACAATCGTTCTGTCCTCGTACACAACCATTTCATCATATTTTATGCCCAAAGAGACGTAACAAAAGGCTTAGTAAACAAAGGCGCAAAAAGACAACAACAACAGCAATAATTATGCGACTGAAATTACACAGACAATTCGCAAACGTAAAAAGGATAACGACAAGGACTAACATTCGAAAACAATGGGATGAAATGCAAATAAAATAGGGGACAAAACGTGTGCGAAGCAACAAAGCGAGCAAAGCAGAACAAACAAAAGTAGTTATCTTAAAGAAAAATACAAAATTAGTGAAGGAAGCGGCATTTCGGGCATTGCTCAATGAAGCTTCAGCAGTTAGCAAATAAAGCACCCTTTTAAACTGTTATGATTTTTTCATATTTTCGCAAGTTCTCTGTTTGGTATTGTTGTAGGGAAACCTTCTTTTTATCTTGAAATCCTGAAATTTGCTAAGCTTTTGTGTTTAAATTCTTTATGCGTTTGTGGAGTTTAAGAAAATATTTCAATTTTATATTTATTAGTTGAAATCATAAAGAGAATGTTTTTGTTGTACTCGTAATACTATTAAGTAATAGCTCAATGTTTGCGCGAAACGTTAATCTTGAAATAAAAAAAAAAGAATTTAAGGCACAGTTTTCTTACCTGAAGCCAGCTGTAAAAGCTGTATAGAAGAAAACGAGTTGGAGACATCAAAACAGCGTTCTTCATTGACCCACGCCATGCAAATTTGTACTGGCCACTAAGCGCTTTGTTAAGTTATAATAGAGAACATAGAGGTTCAACTTTCCCATGGTTTCACAAATTACTACATAAAGCAGTTCTCAAACGATCTCTGGATAAGCCATCTAACATAACCTATCTATTGGGTAGTCGAAAAAGTGTTCTCGTATTTCGTCAATAGATGTCGTTGCATGCTACCAATCACATTGTGTCATACCATATAGTGTTGGAAAAAAAATTAAATTCGGGGAAGCTGAAAAAAGTTACAGCTGTTTAAAAATTAGTGTAAATAATGAAGAAACTCACTATATTTTGACATTTTTGTATAAAAAAGGCAAGAATGCCACTCAAGCCACCAATGAAATTTGTGAAGTTTACGAAGACAATGCTGTATCAGTTCGTGCAGGACAACAATGGTTCGCTTGTTTCTGTTCTGAAACCGGAAATTTCGAAATTTCGATTTACACTGATGGATTATTATTTCTAGCAAAAAAATGACAAAAAGTGGTCGACCAAAATGGTACATATTTGTTTACTTATTTATTAGCATAAGTAAAAAACAAAGTGAATTAAAATTTGATCAGAAATACGAAAAGACTTTTATGACTATCCAATATATTCCTCCATGCCTTATCTTGTTAGAAATAGTTATGTCACAATGGCTTGTTAATCAAAATGAAGTTAGTTTTGATATTCCATAACTCGAAATTGAATTAAAATTCCTTTTCCTTCGACTTAAATGAAATTTAAATAACATACATATGTGTATTTGAAAAGTAGGAATTTATTAAACGCCATGCCATCATGGCACAAGATTCATTTCACATTCGCAGACAAGTGTCAACCGTGGTTTGGCATTAGAGACACGCTCCTTGTTGTATGAATATTTCATTATTTTAAATTATCTGTGTGCTGTCGGCAAAAAACGAAAGCAGAAAACCACAGCTGTGTGCCTATATACCAACACAAATTTGACCTTTTCATCACGCAATGTTTATTTTTATTTTTACTTTTATTTTTATAATTTATTTTCATTTATTTTTGTTTTTTTTTGTGGTTTTTGCTTTGTGCCTTAACGCATTGTCGTATTTTGGTTTAATTTTTTTGTGCTTGTGAGGTTAAAAGCTAGACGAAATGCGTTTGTCACTTTGTCGTGTCGGCAATTTCACTTTGCTTGAATGATAAAAACGAAATCGAAGCTGGTGACATTTACAAAGCAGCAACTTTACATTTTGTCATTCGCACGAACAAAGGTCAAAGATACATCACGGTGTGTGTGTGTGTGTGTGTGTGTGTGTGTGTGCGTGTATATAAACAAGTGTGTGCCAGCACAAACACTGTGAGGATGATTTGGAGGCAAATGGGCCGTGCTGCATGAGTTTACTGTTTACATATAGTATATAGATGTATATGGATGTATATATATATAAAATATATGTACAATATATATGCAGGAGTGTTTGCATGTGTGTGTGTATTTATTTATGTTATCTGTTTATAAGTTTCGCCACTCAATGCCTTAGTTTGTTGAGTTTGTTGTTATTGATGTGCTTTGTGCATGTGACAGCTGCCATTCCCACTGATTATATTGACCTCTAAAATTGCGTCTTTGACCCTTGTCGGGAAACTTTTCAATGTTAATATACGCATATACGCCCTCACAAACAGTACTTAATTATCAGGAGACTAGCAAACGAAATTACTTCGATGAGCTTGAATGCTATTAATTACTCACTTGCTTTCGTTGCTTGTATTATGGTGAATATAGACAATTATATGTACGTATATAAATATATGTGTGTAATTTATTTGGTACTATTTTTGAACTTTTTATAGACACAGTCAGACATTTATAGATGTTCTTGTTGTAGGCACATATACAAATTTGTATAAGTGAAATAATTTTTTAGATAAAATGCTCAGATTTTTTTCTATAAATATTAAACTAAACCTTTTCAGTTACTGTAACGTTCACTCATTCATGCTTGAATAATTTCCGAACATGTTTGTGAACACTAGCACAACAGCCATTTTTCCGAGGCATGTAATGTAAAGCACCCTGCCGGCAAGTGAATTCTGATCTCGCTCTTAAATCCAAGTTTATTGCAATGCAAAGTTTGAAAAAAGATAAATATTTACTTGTTTTTATACGATTTCAACAAATCAACCGATCAAAGCAGTATTTGCTCTGAATCAAAACTAATCGTTCAGGCTCCGATTTACTGCCAAGTTGTTCAACATATTTCCAGAAACAGATAGAGGCCGATATATATCTTTATTTGTATCAAATAGCATACATTATTTTTCTACACTATATTATTTACTTTATTTATGACAATGAGGAATTCGGAATCTAATTAAAAAAATATCTTGTGTGTATTTATGTGCATTAGGGTGTTCTTTAGAACATCAAGTGTTGTCAACAGCGATGGCAATATGTATTATCATTCTAATTTTCATAATTAAGAGTCAAACGCCTCAGCCATTTCCACTAAATGAAATAAATATACATAGTAGTATCTTAAGAAGACTGTGCACACTTGCAAATACTTAACTTTCAGTTTCACTTAAATTAAAATTGAAAATCTCTTATTTAGTTACTAATATAATAGATATAATTGTTCATATCAAATCCCTACAAATTTAAGTTCATTTTAAAACAAGTAAGGAAGAGAAAATTCGTGTGCATTCAAACATTTTCCAGGAAAATAGCTTCCATAAAGCCTTCTCATATCGTCTCTGTCGTATTTCGTTATTTATTTATAGCACTTTTAGTAGCTTGCAACATTGCCGTTATTTGGAGAGCTGAAGGGATTATCTCTCGATTTCAACCTTTTTTACAATGTTCTATATCTTATTCTTATGCTTAGCCGCCAGTATGCCGGTGCAAGCCTTTTAAGTGGCCACTACGTCTACATAACGCTTTCCTTTCATAAACAAATGTATTTTTCCGAAAAGGAAGGAGTAGCACGGTGCCATATCAGGTGAATACGGGTAAATAATGGTTAAAATGTGATTTTTGGTCAAATAATCGGTCACAAGGGTCGATCGATCGACAACAAACAACAAACGCCAACTTTTATCTTCGCGATATTCGGGCCGAACACGTCATATACGGCGCACCAAACGCTTCAAAACTCCAAGGTAAAATACCGCATTAACGATTTGGCCCGGTGAAACAAATTCTTTGTGGACAATACCCTTGGAATCATAAAAACAAATCAGCATTGTCTTCACTTTTGACTTCTCAATACGCGATTTTTTGGGTTTCCGCTCGGCCTGTGCCTTCCATTCAGCACTTTGGCGTTTCCTTTCGGGATCATATTCGAAACACCACGTTTCGTTAACAATCACAATACTGTAAAGGAAGTTTTTGTCCTTTTTATCCTCTTTAATGATGTCCTTCGAATGTTGGATTCTGAGCAATTTTTGGTCGTCAGTCCGTACACACACCTTTCGTAAGCCCAAATGTTCGGTCTAAATGCGATAAATCGATGTTTTCGAGATGTTCAATTCCATTTCCATGAATTTCAATGAATAACGTAGATTTTAAGAATATTCAAAAATAATTTTGTAGCTTTGAGGCTACAGAAAGATCAGTAATGAGTTTTGTATACTAGTTTTGATAATGATTGGCGAGCACTTCAAAGAATTTGGATTTCGGAATGATCTAAGAATCTGCTCTTATTATATTTTTTTCGATCGGATAGCAATTTAACATTATATGTATATTTTACTTAATTGCTGCAATGGTAGCTAGTTTTATGTTTTTTGTTATCCCCGGCTAATGTGTAACTAATTTTCGCCACCAGATACAAAAAATATATGATTAAGTACCACGGTAATCTGCATACATCTATATATGTGTATTTGTACATATATACTAGGGTGATTCAAAATTTTTTTTTTTTCGATTGGTACTCGGAAAAATAAGTTCCTAGACACCTCTAAGAAAGCCTCTCCAAATATGAGTTTTTAATTGTAACGGGAAGGTCCTCCTACATACAGTTTTCTATTTTTTCTTATTATCAGATAGAAAAATTTATATCTCGCTTCCAATTACTTGAAAAAATATCTTGTTCCTTGGATTTTGTAGGAAATTGAATGCCCTAAAAAAGGTCTTCTATGATTTTTTCGTAAACCCAACCGTTTAAAAGATATTAATAGTTAAAATTTGATTATTTTTGGGAAAATTTTTTATTTCTTATGAATTTTATACGTATAACTCAATGAAAAAAATTAATTGGAATGATGAAACTCATAGGTTTTTGGAGAGACTTTCTTAGAGGTGTCTAGGAACCCACTTTTCAGAGTACCAAAAAAGAATTTTGAATCACCCTAATATATACAGTTATATAACATTTAACTGCGTAGCGCTTTCCACTCCGCGAGAAGTGTGCACATTGCAGTTGGCTCGAGGTCTTTAATAATTCGGAGGAAACTTCAATTAAAATTTTAAAATTAGAAAATTTATTCAGCAGCATTTTTTACCGGGTGGAGTAATGATATTCTAACTTTTTTTTTGCTATAGAAGTGTTTGCAAATGCAAATATCTGTAGTTTATAATTATACACTTTTTTAGAAAGTAATTGAATTTAATGATTTTGAGCAGTCAATATGGCGATAGGTCAGCTAGATAACATAATTTAGTTATAAATAAATTACAAATAAATATACATCCATATAAAAAATTTATTGCATTTATATGCAAATTTGCGGCTGACAAGAAGATACGACTATATTCTGCTTTCAAAAATTATCGCTTTTATTTCACGAATTTGCATACAAATACACATATAAATTTTGATTATGACAATAAACTAAAATATATACATTTGCTTGTTTTTTTTTTTTTCTAATAAATAACACTTTTCAAATATCATAACATTAGCATTTTAAGCGCGTCAAGAATTCACATCGGTATAAAATCATATAAGGTAGTTTGAGGCAACTAAAATGTTTTATGAGGAAGTGTAAAATTATTGAGATAATTTTGAAAAGTTTGAGAGAAATAGAGAATGAATTTATTTGAAAAAATGCTTGTTTGTTTATCGAATTAATTTTGCAGTTTAACAGCAGTGGAAGATACCTTTTTAGCGCCCTGAGAAATCGCGTGTATCAGATAAAAAAATTTATTTAGAAATTGAATAAAATAAAAACATTGCATAAATAAAAAAAAAAATAAATAAATTGTTTAATTCAGTATGTCTTTCTTTTAATTCCCAAAAGTTTCAGTTTGTAAGCTGTAAACTTACTTACACTTCATTTAATGTAGGTCACAGACACTAAAGCTGCTAAATTATTTCGCCTGAAGAACAATGGCTGCAAGGAAGTGCCGTCCTAGACCTACAAAAGGTAACCCTGAGAATTCCTAGCATTGCACAGCTGTTTTGACTTGTTGTTATCTCACCATGGTAATTGCTTGAAGTCACAATTATGAAAGAGTTATGTCCACAATAACGTAAAATTATCTCAATAGTGGCTAATTAACAATATCCTCTGATAGTTGTTTACAACTCCGCATATTTGTTGGCAAGACTAAATTCCGAAAAGCTAGATTACGAAATTTCGTACCATAACAAAATGTTATCCAATTTAAGTGCGATGAAATGAATTTGAATTTCAAAGGCATATTTAATGCCAAAAACAAGTTTGTGCAAAATACTTCAATTAATTAACTTGTCATGAGTCGTCGATTCGATAATGCGTGCACAGCTTTGCAAACGAACAGCAATTTAATACTTATTTATAAAAGCTTAAGCAGTACCAATAACGCTATACACGAGTAATAACAATAACAACAGCGGTGCTATGCCAGCGCCAAAGCAAGCTGAATTCCCATTTCGACAGTCGCATGCAAATCAAGGACTATTAAAGGACTCTTAGCACATGTCTCAACAATAAAGCAAAAACAACACACAGGACACACCCCAACACGACTGATGCTCCATATTTTGCCCTCACAACCCACTTGTATTCGTTTGCTTTGTGTGTTTGGCAAGTAAAAAGTAGACGAAGTAGACGTGTTCGAACATAATTTGCCTGTGCCCATTTTTTACGCGTTCGCTGTTTATATGTATGTCGGTGTGAGCGTGTGCATGCTTGTATAGGTGCAAGCGCGCACATTGACACAGAAAAATACAGACACTAATACAGGCGTACTTAAAAAGCAGCAGTGAGAATAACAGACAAAGCGAATTCCAATTTGTGAAAAAATTCAATTCCAGCACTCGCTCGCACCAACAAGCGAACAGCGAAACGGCGGAGCGCAACGTTAAATAAGGAGGATACGAAAAAGCATATATATACAATACTCAAATAAACATATATACATATATATGCGGACATATATTTAGATATATTAAATTTGATATGATCCAAAGTGAACTTAACTTTTCTGCTCGTTTTCCGGGGCGCGTCTATTTATGTGTAAACACAGCGCTACCACTCATTGTTTTTAGCCAGGCTTGACTTTGCTAGAGCCACTGTGTGCGTGTACAGCGTTTAATTTTTTTTTATTTTTTGCAATGTCAGACCGAAATATTTTGCGTAAAAAATTTACGTTCAGCGAGTGTTTTGTTTGTGTTTTGTTTAAAAGTATATGTTGGTTATATGAATTTTTGATGGAGAATTTTTATAAACGCGGCGTATTCTTTATAACGGGAAATGTGGTAGGTATATACAAGTATATGTTATACGCTTACATTTATATACATATGCATGTACGTCTAATGTGTAAGGTACGTACATATGTAACAAGCTCAACTTTCTAACCAAAAGTTTGAAAATTAATTATATCTACTTGCCAGCGTCAGTCTGAAAATTTAAAAGAAGGTGACAAGAGGGCTGACATACATATATGTTTACTTAGTTATGCAATCATTAATAGATGAGAAGATATATTCTCTGAAGGAAAATGACATTTTTCACTGCCTCCTTATTGATCTAGAGGATGTACATATGTAGCTTGGAGCTTCTCTTTCATTTTTCGTTTATGCGAGGAATAATAACCTTCGCCTTAAGCACCAACAGAATGTTGTTGCGTTTCATTACCTCCAGTTAGGCGTTTTTCCACAGGTTCGGAAGCATTATGACAGCTTCCAACACCCATGTCAGCGTCCTAGCGGGTTACTGCAGTCTTCGAGTCCCTTGACCAAATTCGGTTTTCAATCTCATTTTCTGCCGCCGCTGCCTTGGACTTTCTCGGCTCGTCATCCGCGTGCTTGACGTCAAACTTCTCGACTGCGTCCTCACACTTTCTCGTCCTTTTTGATAGTACGCTCGGTGCGCTTGCCATGGAATGCCGCCTCTGCTCAGCGATGTACTTCTCTGTGCTATTCCCAAATACTGGATCCAAGGTGCTGTATCAGTTGCGTGTTGCGAAATGATTTTTGCCGCGCCTCTGACACAGTCCCTCCTTTTGATTTAGGTTCGACTTGTCCTCGAGTCAGCCACATACCCCCAGCACCGCCTTGAAATACGCATTTACGAGGTATGACAATTAAATAATGAGACAGATTCCATAAAAACTGTATATTTGAAATTTAATCTACAATTCTGCCATCCCCTTCAAAGTAGTCCCCTTGGGCAGCTATACAGCGATTCCAGCGCGTTTTCCATGCTTCGTAACACTTCTGGAACGCTTCGACTGGGATGTCCGTAATTGACTCAAAATGGGTTCCTTTGACCACCGATTTTGTTTTAGGAAACAAAAAAAGTCACAGGGTGACATGTCGGGCCAATAAGGCGGCTGTTGCAAAACGGCTATTCCTTTGGAGGTCAAATACTGGGACACGCAGCAGACGGTGTGGCACGGCGCGTTGTCGTGAATAAGGATCCAGTTACGAGCGATGTCTTTTTCATCCCAAAATCGTCGATTAAATTTTGTCTGAGTGTTTCACGGTTCATACTCAGTTCCGAGGCCCACATTCGAACTGTTAAACGCCGATCTTAACGGATTAATGCGCCTTTCGCTTTGCTCCTCTTGTCGCTCTTTTCTTTAGCTTTTGATTCAGGCCGTGAATGCTGTGCAAATAATTGAAAGAGCTCACGTTAACTCCCATAAGGGGGATATCCTCTCAACTATCGTCGCTGTTCTAAAGTCTTGAAATGAGAGTAACTGTGTTTTAAGCTAACGAATTAAAAAAAAAAATAATATTAAGGCAAGTAATGCTATTCTTTCTCAAATTTCTCAAAATAACGTTTTGATTTGCCTTAATTTTATGATGTTTTTTGGGATCTCCGAGGCTGTTTTGTACATTTCTTTAGGGGTGTTTTTTACATGGCGGGTCTCAAAATAAGCACACAATCTGAGGAGGTATGCCTCGTCTTTTCACTTTAGCTCGCCTTTAAACGGTTGATTTTTTGGCTACCCAGAGGATACTTGGTCAGAGACCGGAAGTCGTGAGCTGCTTGAGCCATATGTAAAATAATCGTTTCTTACACTTCTGAGAGAATGCTGCTCAGAAAACTTTTCTCACTTGCGGACACATCACACACACATGACTTCATTCTCTTACATTTTTACGCGTTTGTTGTATCTTGGGCAGCACCCAGCTCATTCTATTTCAAAAAAGTTTAACCAAGGAACTTTTTTTATTTCTGTTATTTATGATTTTTACACACATCCTTTATTAAACTTCAAACTAATCTCATTACATTAATAATCGGTAACATTTATAACAAATTCTTGAATATATGTACATTCCACCTTTGCAACGTTTCGCTTATTTCTAAAGCAGTTGCTGCTCAAGACTTTTCAGCATAAAGTCATTATCTGCTTTTGCACAGCTTTCAAACCATTTCTGTTATGCAATCTGCATTATTGCCCTGACTTGTAATCATAAATATATTGGATTTTTTTGCATTGCTATTGTTGCTGCAGTCGTTAGACAGATTACATCGCAGGCGCTAAAAATCTGTCAAAGAAAAAGAAAAATATGAAATGCCAAGAAAAGCATGCGAAGATGAATTCAAGAAACACACAAAAAATATATAAAGAAAACACTGGACTTTGCATTAGACGCAAACATAGAAATTGCGTTTCGTGTTTGTTGCTCGTTGCCAATACATATTTATATAAATACGCTTTTGTTGTATTTACGCTCGGTTGTGGCATTGTTACGTTCGTAGTGCAATAAAAATAAGAAAAGCAAATGAGTATTGCAAACGCGGTCGTTGTTACAGTTTCGGTACAGCTTTCAGCTTCATTTGTGTTAGCACAGCACATTTTTTCTGCAACATTCGTCTGCTCCCCACGCCACTGTACGAGACGCTCGCTATATGTACAGGCCTATATGGAAGGTTGTTGTATTCGTTTGGCGTGTGTCGGTGTAGTTTTATTTGTGGCAGTGTTTGTGTTTGTGGTAGAACAGCGAAATGACATCATCATTATCACAATTATTATTACTCTTATTACAGTTATCGTCAGTTTCAGCATCATTGACACCATTTTTCGTCTTTTTTCTGCGAGTGTAATGGCGAAAAACCCAAAAAGATTTCAACCAAATATATGAATGCAAGAAAAATGAAATACCAAAAACACGCACAATGCAAAATAGTATTTAAATATATACAGAAATACAATTTTAAGTACAGTTGTATGCGTATAAAAAAGTAAATAAATGAGAAAACGAAAATACTTAGACTTTGGAGGCATACTTTAAGGCGCTACACTGCTTATTCGTACTTCGAGCAACAAATACGTGCACATAATGTAAGTATATGGAAATATGTGTGCCACGGCTATTTATAGCGGTATGTCTGCAACTCACTTTCACTTTGCACACAGTGCTACCAGTTTTCGACCCACAGCCAGCACTTGTGTGCTACCTCACCTCCGCCAAGTAGTCTCATTTGCGCTGCCTTTTACGGTTTCGTACAAACTTTGACTTCTTCGCTTTGCCACACACCGTAATTATTATCGCTGTTATCTTTGTTGTTGTTGTTTCCATTTTCGCTTGGCGGTGGCGGCGGTGGTGGTGTTTGAAAATGTGCGCTCAAGCACACTTAAGCGGCCTCACCTACGTTACCATATTCTCTTAACTTGGCCAAGTCTTGCAACTGATTTCCTTACTTAAATTTTTGCCATAACAATGACTTTAATGCCTTCGTCATTTTAGGTATATGAGCGATATGAATATGGGTTATGTATACCACTTTCTAGCCAGCGATTTTTGAAGCGAAGTTTAAGCGGTTACATGGGTTTGCGGATTCCAAAAAATCGATTTTTTTATTATCTTATTAAATTCTACAACATTTCTAGAATATTAAAAAAATACCTAAATTTTCATGTTGATTCGAGTAAGAGCTTCGAAGATGCAGCCTTGAGTACTTGTGCGTTCGAGGCTAGCAAGTGCGCCATTTTTAAACGCATTTTTCTCGAAACTGAGTTTTTGAAGTCGGTTGGCAATATTCCTCAAGAACTACAAGAACAAGAAATTGATATAATTGTGATATAATTTGAAAAAAAAGTCGTGAAATTTTGACAGTAATTTTTTTTTTTTGTAAACACTCAAACACTGGCGAACATATTTTTATGAATCCTAAAAAAACTTCGCCATATAACCCGCTGGTTTGAAATCGGTTTTATACGCATGGTTTCTTAGAAAAATTTGTTCAGAATGATCCGTGAAACATTTACCGCATACGTGACATTTCCGTTTTTCTGGACCCCTGTAAATCGACCCGCTCTAATACATATTTGCATATACCTGAAGAACCTTTTCAACGTTTGTTGCCACATTCACTTCCCTAAATGTTTCGAGCAGTCCTAAGTGCCACCGTTTCTCACGTACTGCCTGATTGCGCATATGTGTGAGTTGTATTTACATCTGTGAGCTGTTTGCAAGGCCTTATCTCACACGTTTTTCGCTCACGCCGCAGCTGCGTGCGTAAGTCGGTGCAAATTACGTTGAATAATTTTCGCATTTGCTGTAAAATTATTTCTGCATATATATATGTATATGTGTGTATATATGCGAGTATAACACAACTGGGGAAATTTTGAAATACCACAAAACTCTACAAACCCGACCCAGCAAAAGAATGTTAGCAAAGTTCGAACCAACAAATAAATGAGCACACTTTCACTGCGGGAATTCCACAAATCGATATGTTAGATGCATTGCTCAGGCTCGCGCTCCGCAGCCACGGCGTGAACCGGGTTGCCATTTATCAACAAACACAAACAGCGTTGGCTTAAAATTGATAGACAAGACTGGAGTACGCTGCTGACAAGTATTTGCAGGCAGGTTTAACAGCATAAAAAATTATTAAGGTTTTGAGGCATTCTTTTTCACTGTGTGGGAGTGGCAGCAGCATATAGCCTTAGGATGATTTTTGAGACCACTACGTTTCCTTAAAAAAAATTAAAATTTTTCGCCGAAAAATATTTTTAAATCCACAGTAATATTAACTACAGTATCAATAAAGATTAGCTCTACAAAATCAGCCACAGATGTCAGTTGAAATCAAAGGTATTGTCTAATATTTATTCGTAAATAAAACACTGTTAACCCAGTGATAACTCCATCTAAATTTCTGAGTTCCAGTTTCATGATTTTTTTTTTTTTGAATTTTACTGTTATACACGCTAGTTTGGTTAGTCGAAAAAGTATTTTCGTATTTTGTCAATAGATGTGGTTCGATTTACACTTTTGGAAAAATATCTCTAGCGAAAAAATGTCAAAAAGAGGTCGATCAAAATGTCACATATTTGTTTATTTATTTATTATGTGTATAAATATAAAAATAAAATAAGTTGAAGTTTGTTTAGCAATACGAAAAGACTTTTTTGACTACCATATATCGTCACTTAAAATGACGTAACATCACTTATCATAAGTTTACAGGCGAAGAAAAAACGATATAATATATACCACTCATATTGAAACAAAATTTGAGTTTTGGTTATAAAATGGTTATTTCTCGCAGCGGCAGCTGAAAATTTTATGCCTCTTAAGTATGTGTAGCATGATGTAGTGAATCGCAAGCAATAAAAAACTAAATTTTGATTCTTTAAAGATACGTTATTTTGCATTTTAGGTGATGATATATTTACAGGTATGCATGTTCGGCCAAGCTCATCTGAGTATTTGTCAGCAACAAAATAAAGCGAAGTCAAATGAAAATGGCATTTGTCTGCCATTTGCAGCCAAGCCATGATTTATTTGCTATTTTATTATTAATTTTTTAGATTTCGAAACCCAAGCAAATTATTGAATATTTCTATGAATGCGTAACCACGTCCTAACCGCAGGAGGGTACCTAGAAAGTTACACAAATATACACATATATGAGCATACCAACATTCCTCACTGATCAAGCGGTAAGAGTATTATGCATAGGTTTGCCCAAGGGACCTTTTGGGGTATGCATAAAAGGATATGTATGGCAGGAATAATTTTGTTAGCTCGTATGCGTATATACCCGACGGGGAAGCAAAAGGATCTTAATAATTCAGAATAATTTATTAGAAAAGAAAATGCTATAAATAAACACATATTGGATTGTGACGTCATATTTTGGACTCTAAAATCTTCATCCAAGCTTCTGTATCGTGTGTGCTGGACTATGTGGTACGCTATTAAATCAGAAGTCATATGCTAATTACCATTCCTCCACGATATTTATTTTTTTTGTTTAGGCTATATTTGTGATATGTTCTCTTTTAATGAAAATTTAAAGCAAAGAAAAAGTTAAGAAGTAAATTCATTAGACATAAAGTGTGTGCAATAAAACTTAATTAAAACAAAATATTATATTCTGCAGTGTATGTAGCAATATGTTGCAAGAGGGTAATGACTAAACCCCTGCTTTCATCAGCAAAGTAATTATGCCAGTCTATTTATACTAGTCGTTTGTTCATTTCGGTACTCTCCAAAGTTTATCGAGTTGATAACAGCTAGAGTTTGTGGTACCTTATAGAAGTTGTTCGATTCGGTACTCTTCAAAGTTGGCAGCTAGTGTTTGTTGAACCCTATTGATGGCATACACTTTTTCTGTTTTTTTTTCTGTTTTATTTTATTTTTTTTTTTATTGTATGTTTACAGTATTTTTATTTTATTTATGCCCGTTGTCCGTTCTATTCGCTAATTTTCGAAAACAAAGATAGTAAGTGCTTGAAGAAACCCTAATGAAGTGGTGTAACTTCTTATCTTCCCTCAGAAATTTTGATAAAATCAGTATATTTGATTTATGCCAGTTGTTTGTTCGATTCACCACTCTAATTTATATTACAATAATATGGAACCACAAGAAAGCAGAGCAAAATTTAAAATTAAATTTATATATTCGCTAAAAAATTAAAAAAAAAAATTAAGTTAGTAATATCTCTTAAGACAATGGAGTCGTCGTACGTTATAGGCGTTTGCTTTCCTACTGGCTCCGTGTATATTCTTCAAAGCCGTTCATGAAATGCTATGAATTATCAATAAAACGGATGTACAACATGCAAACTGAAAAATAGAAGCGCAGAAAAATACTAGCAAAATAATGTCGGTCGCACAAAAACGTTGCTCCATTAAGTTAACGGAATTTCAGGAATTCCATAATTGCTGGTTTAAAACTATGGGTCAGCCGAGGGGTTGTGTACAGCGCTACTACGTAGGGTAGCCTATATATTGGTCATAACGCCAGTTGGTATGAATAGGCGCTGTAACGTTATTTTGCAGTGAGTACATGCATACTGGCATAGACATATATACAAACCATATATATATATAGTATTGGCTTGTGTCGCTCCCACTATGCACCAGCATTTTTGTTTTAATATGTGAAGGCAGCAAAGTGCCATGTCAAGCACGGCATGTGAAGGCCAACTGACCAATTTAATATGAACTAACGCTATGTTGAACCCCCACACACACGCATATGCAAACTCATGCTTTTGTGGCAACACAAACAAGCGGCAAACGTGTAAATAGTGAAGTGCTTGGCAAAATGAACGCAAGAATGTTTGACATTTGCATAAAAATGGCGCAGCCACGAATGGACGCTGCAAAATTTATGCTTTAACATATTACCGTTAGTGCATATGCAGACCACTGCATTTACGTGTGTGTGTGTGTGTGTGTGTGTGTGTGTGTGAGTTGTAGTAATGATGCAGATAACGTGCGCCAAATTGGCTGGATTAACTAAATTGAAAGCGAGTAGCGAAAATATGCAGTTGAAATACATGAAATTAAATGCAAATACATATATATTTATATATACATATATACACACGTATACATATGCAAGTGCGTTTGCGCATAAGCTATGCGCCATTCAACAACTGTCAGCCACTGAAATGACTAAGTCAATGACTCACTAATGATTGACGGGCTTAAGGGGGGCGACTGAAGTAGTGTGGGCGTAAATGCCACACCCACTGCGGTGAACTGTGAAAATATACTCGTATAACGGAAGCGCGGAAATTAGTATTTGTGCAAGAACTGTGCAAAAATGCCGAAAGCGCGGCTCGTGCACACAAACACACACACGCAAGCACAGGCACATTTGTTAAAAATAAAATAAAAAATAAACATTAGAAACGCCGGTGGCAACGGCAAATAAACAATGCTGCAAAAATGTAGCGCAACAACCGAATAAGCGCCATTAAATAAATAAATACATACACACACACCCACACTTGCATGTTTGTGTGCAACTGCGGTGGCGGAAGAGGACGCGCGCCTATTAAGCTTTGCGTTGCTGCTGAAATTATTCACTGCCGCATGCAAATTGGCAATTAAGAATTCAACCGTTCGTCGTTTCGTTTAGTGCGCTTTTTGTTTGTGTCTGTGGCGGCGTGAAATGCCCTGCGCCCACTGGAAATTAGGTTGTTTTTGCACAGTCGCGCTTAGTTGTTCCGCTGCATCTACATTTCTATTTACAAGTCTATTTATTTACAAGCATTTATTTGCATGCATGTAGGTGTGCGTGCGTGCATGTGTGTGTGCCTGCGTGAATTTTTGGCATATTTTGATTATTTTGTTTTGCTGCGCGCTTGAGTGGTGCGAGTGGTCATCATTTTTGCTATGGCAATTAAAATACTAGTTGTACAGTTATTTTTATCTCAAGTGCTGCTGAACCATTAATTACAATCCACTGTTATGAACTCTTCGCTATGCGACTGTGCAGTGCATGTAAACAGTTGTTTACAATATTTGTTGAGTAATTTTGGGTGAATTATAGGGGCGGCTTTCTGTGTATGTTGAGTGGGGGAGTATCGCGCTTGGTTGTGGTGAAAGCTGAGTCTAGAAATTTTTTTGAAATCCAAACTTTTATTTGGGGAAAAAATTCCGCATTTTAATGTCGATTTCTAAAAGTATGAAATAATTAACAAATTCTTCAACAACTTCAATGTGGCTTAGAATATATAATATAACATTCGCGCATTGGCCGATATATGTGGTGTAAAGTCACCCGGTAGTTCGAGTATCTTAATGTTACGTATTTGGGGGCTAAGTGAAGTATAGACCCAACGCAACCCATTTTTAGCACTCAGACATTCAGACGTACTACTACCAGGACGGTGTTCTCTCTGAATTACAATTATACTATATCTCACACATATACTATACCGATATTTTAGTTAAAAAGTGAACTATAAGCACCGTGTCCCCATATGAGGTAGTCGAAAAGGTCTTTTTGTATTTCTAATCAAACTTCAACTTATTTGTTTATATTTAAAATTAACTTTAATGAACCAAATATATACCATTTTGGTCGATCATTCATCAGTGTAAAACTTTTCTGGTTTCTCGACGAAAAACTGCAACAAGTATTTTTCACAGACTTCTCTTGAAGCCAACTTTACACCATTAATGAAGTTATGCATTGACCAAAACAAATGGTAGTCCGATGATGTAAGGTTAGGGGTATATGGTGAGTGCATCAAAACTTCCTAGCCAAACTCTCCCAGTTTTTGCCGAGTCATCAAACATGTGTGTGGTCTAGCGTTGTTCTGATGGAAGACGGAGTTCTTTCTGTTGATGAGTTCTGACTGTTTTTTCGATTTCTTGCTTCAGTCTCATCAGGTGTAGACAGAAAAATGTAAAATCAATCGTTCGGTCAGGCTGGAGCAGCTCATGATGGATGAGTTTTTTCCAATCCCATCAAACACTCAGCATAACCTTTCGAGGCGTCAATTCTGTCTTTGCAACCATTCGAACATGATATTTTTCGCACATTATTGCCGTATTTGATCAACTTTTCATCTCCTGATACCATTCGCTTCAGAAATGGTTCGATTACATTTCGTTTCAGCAAATAATCACAGATGTTAATTCGGTTCTTTCAAGTTTTCACAGACAATTCATGTGGTACCCAAACATCGAGCTTCTCTTTGTAGCCAGCTTTTTTTAAATTGTTCAAAACCGTTTGATGATGAATGCTAAGATTCTTAGCAATATCACGGCTGCTTATGTGGCGGTCCTGATCAATCCTTTCCATAGTTTCATCGACTTTTTCAACGATAAGTCGACCGAGTGAGGTGCATCTTTCACAGCGAAATTTCTAGAACGGAAACGTGCGAACCATTGCTGTGGTACACGAACTGATACAGCATCGTCTCCGTAAACTTCACAAATTTCCTTGGTGGCTTGCCTGGCATTCTTCCCTTTTTTATACAAAAATTTCAAAATATAGCGAATTTCTTCATTATTTTCACTCATTTTTGAATAGCTGTAACTTTTTTCAACTTCTTTGAATTTGATTTTTTTTTGACTGAATGAAGCTTAAAATGTCACCTTTCTAAGACCATATGGTATGACACAATGTGGTTGGCAGCACAGGAGACATATTTGTTCGACTGCAACGTCGTCTATTGAAAAATACGAAAACACTTTTTCGACTACCCAGTATTCGGCAGAGGCGTACAGAGAAATATTGAATAGCGGCTAATGTGTTACAGAAAAATTTTGAAATTCAAAGGCGAATTTTTCGATTATGGAGGCCAAGTTCGAAAATATAAGAAAATACTTTTTCACTTAGAAATTAAACTATGGAAAAAACTTGATTTTATCCAGTACCCAAAAAAATTTTTTTTGCCTCCTGTACTTACAATAAATATATTATGCATAAAAGTGTTAAGATTCTTCATACACGCGTGTCTACTATATGCAGATATTTCTCAAATATCAATTTCTCTTTAAGACATTCACGAGTAAAATGTGGATCGAGCATGACATCCGCCAAATTCGAGTCTTCGGCGTACAGTTAATCATAAAACAGCGAACTGCTAATAAAGCAGCTTGCATAAAAATCGCAATCAAAAGATGCTTGCAGAATTTCCATTATCAAAGAATTGAACTTTGTACTTGTAGCATTACACGGACAACGTCGAATTTAGCTCAACATAAAATACCACAAAGTAATTCGAGCAAATCCAAGCAGCACTAAGAAATCCACAAACGGCAATCGTAAATAGTAAGAACGTTAGATGGAAACAAAAAAACATGAAGAAAGAATAAAGAAATGAATGAAATTGTTGCCTGCAAGCCAAGGCGGACGCCGCTAATAGAAAAAGGAAGCAGCAAACGACTTGCGACAAAAGGACGAAGAGCATTTGACTGGAAGTGGAGGCAAAGCGGAGAAGCGAGAGCGGATTTAGCGCGCCGTGGACAAGCTAAAGAGCGACGAAAAGGGGTAAATTTGATGAACATGTCTGATGTAAATAAAAAAGTTGGTTGGCGACCTAAATAACAGCGACGCACATACGAAGGCGGCGCAATAACAAAATGTACGCGCAGACACGCAGAATGGACGCAGACGAACGGCCGGATGGAAACTAGCTTAGCTAAGTACATTTCGTTGTCTGATTGACATTTACTGACTGCGGATTGAACCGAACTGAATTAACTTTATTTTTATTTCACCGCAGCAGTACATTTTATGATCCCTTTCGAAGCATAACAGCAAACAACGAGCATTTAGTCGAGTTAAACAATGGAGCAAAACAAAGAAACGAAACGGGAATAAGCATTATAACAACAACGTTGCTGAAAGGGGATGCGAAATGTTAGATCAAATGTCCGTGGCTACGTTTAAAGGGATAACTGAAGCCAATCTTTATGCAACAACGAAGGAAGGAACCAAAGTGAGCGACAGAGAGGCGGGGAAAAGCTGATGTGTTGGATAAAATTGAACTTGATAAACAGACATGCACGCACACATAAATATATATGTACTTATACATTGACGTGGGAGCGGTCAATATGTAGCGCAGAAGCAGCGTCGATATTGTACAACCTTTTTTCCGCTTCGTTGGATTTATTCCATGGAAAAGCGAAGTAATGTAACTGACGGGTAGTGAAATGTGCCAGATGAAAGGGAGTTGTATGTGAGAGGCTGCAGCTATAATCAAATTTCACAGCGCCGTCATACCGGTTGACTTGCCACGAAGACTCTGGCATTGGCAGCATACAACACCACACATACACACGCCAGTATGTATGGTAAATGAAGCTCCAATGCATGGCCAACACTTCGGTTTATGAGCAACAAGTTATGGATGCATTGAACAAAAATTAAAAATCACAAATAAACACGACAACAAAAACATAACGACACCGAGCAGCCTTGTGGACAGCAGGGCGCCTCAATGAAATCAATACTTTTTAAAGCGCGCTCACTCAAGCGGCAAAGTGTATATGAAGCGTCGAAGCGGCAGCAGCCAAGAAGAAAGTAGCTAACTGTTAAAAGAGATGTGAAAAATGTACAGGCTGTTACAAAAATGGCACACAAACGAGTCGCACGGCTGTTGCAGCAGCAAACTGTTGCCGGATATTGTTGGCCAATTGCCTGCCTGCCTGCTTGCTTGCCTGTCAAACCACCGTTTGTCAACCTTTTAACGCTGCTTGGCAACTTTAGCCTTTGTTTAGTTTACATAAACTTTTTGTTCAATTTTATTTAATTTTTCCACCGTTTTCGTATTCGTATATTCCACCTGCTGCACACTTCTTCTGCATCGATTCGTTGGACACACGCCTGTGACACATCATGCGAGGAAAGCACCACTCCCTTTGCCTCACACTTTCTACTTTTTCTGTTTGCTCACGTTCGGATGTACACATTTTCACCTGCAAGTGAAAGTCAAGCAAATCCCAGTGAAATGAAATGCTACGCATGACTTGAGCTTTCCTCTTGTATACACGTACTTGGCAAGGCCTCGTGCGTTTTTTGCATATCGTCTGTGTGCTTTGGCATAGCTATTAACAAATGTTATTGTGTTGGTAGGTATCTTTTATATGCATGTGTGTACATACAACTCTTGCCAGTTCGATTTTTTCCTAATACATTGCCTCTGACAAAGCCACCTGGAGCTTTTACGGAGCTTTGACAGTGATTGTTTACTTGATCTACTTGATCTACTCCTAACGCACTGCTCTTGAGCGCTCTCATAGTGTGTCACTAGACAATATGACACTTAAATTGTGTCTGTTGAAGTTTTTAAAGGCTTTTTTTTTGAGCCAATCAGATTATATCACTTGTGTAGGGTGAAGTTTTTTCTTGTTCAGAAATACTAAATTGTGTTGGGTAAATGCAGTCTATAGCAATAGTTATACTTAAGGTTTTAGGTATTCTTTGAGATATTTGTAAGAGTATATTTATATCTTACTCTTTAACAGCGCCTTGTAATCCTGAAATATTTTCCTAAAAATGCTTTGCAGGCAAAAATTCTAACTTTTGTAGCTTTAAAAAATCTGAAGAATTCACTTGAAATCCTTTATGGCGTTTAAAACTTTATTCATATCTTTATCTTTATCTTTATCTTTATCTTTATCTTTATCTTTATCTTTATCTTTATCTTTATCTTTATCTTTATCTTTATCTTTATCTTTATCTTTATCTTTATCTTTATCTTTATCTTTATCTTTATCTTTATCTTTATCTTTATCTTTATCTTTATCTTCATCTTTATCTTTATCTTTATCTTTATCTTTATCTTTATCTTTATCTTTATCTTTATCTTTATCTTCATCTTTATCTTTATCTTTATCTTTATCTTTATCTTTATCTTTATCTTTATCTTTATCTTTATCTTTATCTTTATCTTTATCTTTATCTTTATCTTTATCTTTATCTTTATCTTTATCTTTATCTTTATCTTAATCTTTATCTTTATATTTATCCTTACTTTTATCTAGTATCTCTCTAATGCCCCGAAAAGTATTCAAAAATTACAAAATAAAGTGGCTCACCATAATTTATATGATGACGTGCACGCCATTTATTTTTCACAAAGGTCTTAATTCCCTTTTGAACGCTTAATAATTAACTCCACTAAATTAGCTCTGCAACAGTCCTGACTATCAGCAGAAGCTCTCTATGCACATGCCGACTTGCTACTTTAAACATTTCATGCCGCAGCGAAAATATTAACTGTGCATATTATTTTCAGCTTAATTTTCGCACAAAGTTGTGGTTGTAATTTAATTAATTTCAATTACCGTTGCAATTGTGCTTTTTGCTTCCATTTTTTACTTTTGCATAATTACACCACTTTCACGCTGATGAACAGCGGCTGGCATTATGAAGCGCACAATCGGCTGGCCAACCAGTAAACCAGTAAAGTAGAAAAAAATGCAAAAATAATGATGCTACCAACTACATATTACAACAATAACAACTAACCGAGTGTTACAAAGTCATTAACATGGCAATTATTTGCATTAGCAGACATGCAAAACGGCAGGTAAATACAGTTAAATACATGGCTCATACACACTGGCGCTCATCTCGCTTGTTATGTGTGCGTGTGGGTTGAGGGAGGGAAAGGGAACGTGCAAATGAAAAGAATGCGTTGAAACGGTAAATTAATTGTGCTTCATTTGTGGTCAGCATGTCCTGGTACAGCGTGTATTTGGCGCGCTTTTAGCGCATGCAAGCGTCGGGATCACGAAGTAAGAAAATCCAGATTAAACAACATGACCACTACATGCGTATACACACACACACATTTACTAATACATTTACATTGCATGTGTTCGATAACTGCGTTATACACGGAGAGCGCTTGCAAAGGTATGTGGCATACGGAATTAAGTGGAAATGTCATTGGGAATGCGCCATCCATATTAAGCTGTTAATGAAATGTTTAGTGGTATTGTTGTTTGGAGGTGTTATGTATTTAGTGTTCATGACGCGAACTAGTTTTGACTTTTAATGAGTCTACTTATATAGAAACGACTAAGTACCTACTATATAGCGGCTATTAGTGTGGATATAAGCAGAAACGCTATTAAACCGCTACACAAATACCTATGTATAAAGATAGGAGTTAGTACTATATACGTATATAACGGTATACGCATTTCTCAGTATTTGCTTATGAAACGTTGGCTTGTGTAGCATGGAGAATTCAACCAGTTTTCCTTCGAAATTTAGTTTGATTTCGCGCAGGAAAAGTGTTCCGAATTTCCACGTTTATCTAAAAGCTCTAGATAATATGCTGTTCTGTTCACCATTTTGAGTATAAGTTATTAATTCTTTTGAAATTAATGACAAGTCAACAAAGTTGTTTTCGAAACGTTGAAATTTTTAAGGGGGTGTTCTACTCTAGAAGTCAAATTTTGGACAGTTTTTTGAATTCTATTTAAAAAAAAACCAAAAATATCTTTACCATCCATGTTTTTATGGTGTTTTTATTGATATCTTAAGAATACAGAAAAAAAAATTTACAAAAATTAAAATAAATAGAAGGGGGGAGAGACAGGTGTAAAAAAAATGGCGCATCCTGGTGACATTGATCCTGAATATCCTGGTGGTCTGAAAAAAAAAAAAAATCAAAAGAAATTTTTAATCAGTAAGGATGCTATTATAGTCCGGGAACACGAAATTTTTTGAAAATTGGCGACTGCCTGAAAATAAAAATCATTTTTTACGCTTTTTTTTAAATTCCTTAATTTTTTAAAATATTAAAAACAAAAATTTTTACACAAAATTTCAAGTAAATCGGTTGTATAGAACTTTAGATAATGCCAGTACCGGGTGGAAAAAAGTAGTTTCGAGAAAAACGCGTTTAAAGTTTAGGAGACAATTCTAGTGAACACGGACGCCACCTCACAAAATCGGCTGTATCTCCGAAAGTAAGTCGAATTTTGAAAAATCCTTCTAAGGTCATATTTTTGAAAGTCTAAACTTTAAATATATGAAAAAAATGGAATTTTTCAAATTCTAGAGTAGAATACCCCCTTAAGCCCTTAATAAACCACAAAGCTCAGCATTAGTCTTATTCATATATTTTCTTTGCCGGAAATTGATTTCAGTTCTCCTTCGAGTTAATACGCTCTTCCTAGCACTATAGTAACTGCAGGTCTGATAGAGCTACAAAAATAAGTATATTTTATAATTTATCATAAACAAACAATTGAAGTTGTTTTAAAGCTTCAGAAAGCTTATTTATAATTGCCAATTCACCGAAAAAAATTCGGAGAAGTTGAAAATAAGTTACAGCTGTTCAAAAATGAGCGAAAATAATGAAGAAATTCTCTATATTTTGAAATTTTTGTATAAAAAAGGATGAATGCCACGCAAGCCACCAATGAAGTTTACTGAGACGACGCTGTATCAGTAAGTATAGCACAACAATGGTTCGATCGCTTCCGTTCTGGAAATTTCGATGTGAAAGATGCACCTCGCTCTGTTGAAAAAGTCGATGAAGTTATGAAATATATTGACCAATACTGTCACTTAAACAGCCATTACATCGCTAAGGAACTTAACATTCATCATCAAACGGTTTTGAACCATTTAAAAAAGGCTGGCTACAAAAAGGAGCTGAATGTTTGAATTGTCGGTAAAAAATTTGAAGAACCGAATGAACTTCCGCGATTCTTTCCTGAAACGAACTGAAATCGAACCATTTCTGAAGCGAATGGTAACAGAAGCCGAAAAGTGGATCAAATACGTTAATAATGTGCGAAAAAGATCATGGTGAAGTTCAACAAATGGTCGAAAAACTAGAATTGATGAGGATTGATGCCTCGAAAGGTTTTGTGAATGTTTGGTTTGATTGGAAAGGAATCATCCACTATGTGCTGAACAACTGATGAGATTGAAGTAAGCAATCGAAAAAAATGGGCAGAATTGATTAACAGAAAGTGTTTCGTCTTCCTTCAGACCAACGGTAGAGCACATCTTTGATAACTCGGCAAATGTTGGAGAGCGTGGCTGAGACCATCAGTCTACCATTTGTGTCGGTCAATGCAGAACTCCCTTAAGAGAGTAAAGTTGGCATCAAGAAAAGCTTGTAAAAGTTACTTGTCGTAGTTTTTCGCCAAAAAAACCTAAAAAGTTTTGCACTGATGGAATAATTTCTCTACCGGAAAAATGGCAGTGGTTGACCAAAATGGTACATATTTGGCTCAGTAAAGTTTATTATAAATATAAAAAAATATATATTGAAATTTGATTAGAAATACGAAAAGGCTTTTTCGACTACACAATATCTTACAGAGCACTGATATTGGTGAGAGCACAGCGTAATATCCGAGAAATTGAGAACTGCAGTATTTCTCACTATAGAATGTTGTGGGATCAACACGGTTTAGTAAAAACAGTTATTTATCATAAGATGTTATCAGTTGAAAGGCAGATTTGAATTTGTGGAAAACCTCGCTTCTATGAAAGCACTTAAAATGGCAGCTTATTTATGATTGATCACTTTTGCAGATTTTAGTTTCTCTTTCGCTTTAAATATACAAAATTTATAAATAAATAAATAAAAAAATAATTAAAAATTGTATACCCAATGCAAATTAACTCAATACTTCTATATTCACGAGTTCACATTTTAAATACCTACCATTGTAATAGATTTGCCAGCACAAAGCCGAACTAAACATTTCTTCTAACATTTCTACTAAACATCGAAAAGAACTAACAGCAATTCTAGCACTCAGCAAAAAAGAGGCAATTAAAAACTTCAACTCATTTTCTAGCACAACTTAAGAGTCTGCTGTCAAGAGACTAATTCCTCTCTCACGACCTCTCCCAAACGTCGTAACGTAGGCAAGCATTTGTAGTGAAAAGTAAACATCCGGTAATTAAATGCGAATAGCGGAAACTGAAACTCGGCACGTCGCCGGTATTCGCTATAAAGTGTGCCGTAATTAAGCTGAAAGCTAAAGTCAAGCAATTCCAGAGAATTATACATCATACTCATGTAACATGTACGCCTGTACGCCTGCACGCCTGTACAATTGTGGCCATATGAAAATTGCTTACATTAGGAAGAGTGCGTGTAAGTTATGTAGGTTCCTCAGGAACGAAAGAAGTATGGAGTATGGAGGGAATTTTGTAATAAAATGTTTAAAATTTACAACATTTTTCTGAAATAAATGTTTTATAATTCAACTTATTAACCGTTTTTATGAATTAATTCATTTCGTATTTCATTATTCACAAAAAATGCGCCACCCTAATGTGTCCATTCACACCCATTGCAGTTAGTTGCCAGTTTCTGAATAAAAAAATAAATGCGAATATATTTATAAAAGTCCAAAATAGTCATGAATTATGAGCACAACCAAGCAAAAGGCAAACAAATGCGACAACTTAATTTCGTGCTAACTACAATGTTGCAATCAAAGGACAACTTTTTGCGCTTTGCCCCGTCGATGCGTAGAAAGAGCGAAAAATTAGACAAGTTGAAAAAACTCAAACTAATAATGTATGAAACGTGATGCATTTAGTTGTTTGCCACAAAATTTCGCACACACACAACCGCATTTGCGCTTCTACATGGCCAACACAGACATTTTTTACTGTGTGTGTTTGAGTATAGCTGTGTGTGTGTGCATTTGAACCGCAACGGCCTACAATACCACGAAGATCACGTACTTTTGACATAAAGTCAACGGATTTGATATGGGCCGATATGGCATTGGGGTTGAGCAGTCACTCGGGCGATAACGACCTTAACCTTTTCTGTGTGCGCGCGCGCACGAACGCCTGCATTGATACGTCACGTTGGCTTGTCATTGCATAAATTTATATGTATACAGGCACTATGATCATACATACATATATAGTATATTGATATATAAGCAGCTCGATTCGATACTAAACTACATTATAAGTACTTTTCTTGAACATATTCACAAACATATTTACGGGTGTGCTGTGCGGTTGGGCTTGCCACACAGTTGACTTAATAATTTAGCCTCGCTTCGGCTGCCTAACTAATACACTTTGCTCATTTTCATCTACATTATCGTCAGCGGCATCATTGTTTGTTGAAGCTTTTGCGCAGCAACGCTTTTCGTTTGTTGTTGTTATTGCTGTTGTAGTTGGCTGCCATTGTGCTTTGTTGTTATTGGCTGACTTTCGCCGATTTCACGCTTATTTTTATGTGCATGCCGTGCCACCCACTTTGCGGTGTACGATATGCGAAGCGCTGCCTTGCTGTCACCGGCGACGTCATTTCGCAATTTGTTCGCCCCGTTTTTTGCTCATCTTCGTTATTGCTTTTTGTTTTTCCATTAGATTTTTACACTTGAGTTGTCTTTCCATTTAAGATAAACATCATGTGCAGCTATTAGATTGTTTCCGATTGACGTGACATGATAATGAATGAGCGTAGGGGCCAGTGCACGCGTCGTACTGAAAGCACCGCTATACAAGCCGCCATCTTGCTTTTCTTTCCGTTTCCTTTCGCTTTCATCTCGCCCACACCGCCGGCGCATTCATGCGCCTTTTGTTTGCGCTTTTGTTGACTTTTGATTCATTTCCATTGTTTACCTTTCAAATTGCACATTTATGTGGCCTACATGGCGTATGAGTGATATCATATCGGCCCACTTAATAACAACAATCATGGCACACAAACGAGCGAGAAATCTGATTAACAAAATTAAAAACAGCAATTTATTCGGCACTACCCAGCGCGCACACGCACTTCTTATTTCATATTATTGTTATTATTTTCTTCTGTTCTTGCAAATTTCAGCGCCAGCATTATTACGTAAGTGCATGTGTAAGCGTGATTTATTTGTATTGTGTATTGGCCTTTGCTGCTGCTCCATCATAAGTACAAAAAGTGTAATTAACGCGCTCGCCTAATTGAAATACACACGCAATGGCCTTGCAGGCGGCATTCGTACGTGTATGTGTGTGTGTGTGTGAATATGAATTGTAAGCGTGGCTAAAAAGAAATCAAGTCGACTCAAGCAGCATTTAGTGCTCTTGAATTTCATTTCTTAATGTAATTTTTTAGGCTTACGCTTTTATTTGCGCGTTATGTTTTGTGTAATTAGGTTTACGGTATAATTAACTTGCTAATGTAATTGAAAACGTTTGCTGCGTGTTATTTGTTTTCAGTGGATTTTGAGTGCCTCTTTGAGGCCTCAATTAAAGGTCAGCTCAGCTTGAATTGTTTTTAATTCATATATTTCCTGGTGGCACTGAAAAATTCGTTAAATAAAAGCTAATGAATCATTTATATATAAGGGTGGGGGTTATAGGGAATCCAATAGGTCTGTGTGAAGTAATTCAAAAAACCTTAGTTGAAATACATTTTTGAAATCAGTAATGCTCCAGATGAACCTTAAATTGATATTTGGGTAGAAATCTTCGTCGAATGAAGAGATGATCGCAGAAAATGAGACCTATTTTGAAGCAAAGTTCAAATCGTACTAGAAAAATGGTAACGAAAAGTTGGCGGGTTGCTATAATCAGTGTATCACCCTTGAAGGAAACTATGTATGTTGAATAAAAAAAGCAAATTTTACCAATAAAATGTGTTTTACTGTGGTACGATAGATTCAACTGACTTCTCGTGAGTTATATTTCATAATTTTACTTTTCTAGTATATCTTAATTGAAAAGCCTAGGTAACATTAAATGGATCTTTCTCCAGCAGTCACAACAAAATTTGCTCTCCTAGCTGCATTTTCAAATTTATTTTAATTTGCAAATTTTCAAATTTACCTAGTTGAGCTATTCAAAGTTTTCGGTTGAAATATTGGCCTTAAGCTCGTCAAAGGTCAACAAACTGAAAATCTTCTTTAAAATGTATGCTGATTGCGGAGCTAGACAGGAAATGAGGTTTCCTGGAAATATTTTTATTGCTTTAGACAAGACTTCTGGAAAATATTTAGACATTACCATGCTCGTTATGGGCTCATTGAGCTAATTTGTGCCATTCTAGAGTTTATAAAATATACCGTCACTAAAGCGTTTTGAGTAGTGTATTTTTACTAGAGTTCAAGTGCTTGCTTGGCCAAAAACTCTGCAAAGTTCATAGAATATTGGCTTTATTTCGTGATCTAGTAACCTCATGAGGCATTTACAAAATTCTCACCATAGCTTTAGCGTTAAAGAAAGCTCTGACGCTCTTAACAGGTCTTGATTCAACATATTAGAGCTAACCTTATCTAACGTATAGGACTTTTATAAAAAAAAAATGTTGAAAATTGCCGCAAAAACACTAATTTGACTAATTTACTTCTTTTACTCTCTTTTGCGCATCTTCGTCTAGCTCATTTGCAACAATAAAATTTAATCCCAATTGTTCTTAAATTTTTTTCCTTATTTAAAGTTAATGGCTTATATCTCATGAAGGATTAAAATAATGACCAGTATGCCCCCAAGAAATTTTAAATCTCTAAAAGAAACTCTTCTCAAAAGAAATTTTTATAGTACTCGGACCCATGTCTGTTTGTAATGGAATATAAAAAAAGGTTAACTTCGGTTGCACCGTAGTTATAATATATTTTACAAATACAAAGATTCCTTAAAAGAACTGTGATCGGGCAGTTTTTTTGTCAGCTGTAGTGAACCGAGACTGTACCATTGATAATTCGTGTCTCATTGCTTGAGGATATCTGGTCTTATGAAAAAATTTTCCATACAAGCACTTATACATATCTTGCTTCCTGGGCAGAAAAGGAGTGTGAAAATTTTCAAAAATAGCGGAGCTAATTCGTGTATATACAGACTGAGAGCCGGACCTGGCTAAATCGACTTAGCTCGTCATGCTGATCATATACATAGAAATATATTTTACAGGGTCCTCCAACGTTGCCTTCTGAGCGCTATAAAGTTCGTGGCAAACTTAATATAAACTGTTCTGGGTATAAATATATAAGAAGACTTGTTTCAATCAGGTATTAGTAGTCAAAATATATAATTAAAAATTATTCTGAGAATTTTTAAAAATTATAATTATTTTGTATTTATTTTCTTTACTCAAATTAACACCTGTTTTTTCCAATTCGTTTCAGGTATATACAACTACATGAATTCAATGCTAAATTATGCAAACATATCTATGTAACTACCACACAAAATATGTGCACATGTAAGCCGTGCATGTTTGTCTGCCAGTTTAATGTCAGAAGCCAACAGCTGCAAGGCTTCGGCGTTGCGTGCGAAGAGTGAATGAAAGCAATACCAACTTTTCCAAAAGTAGTTAAATCAGATTGCATATCAAATACACAAATAGACTAATTAGGAAACAAACAGCAACACAACAACACGCGCGTGCAACAAAAACAAAAAACATGATATCGATATAAAAGCGTATAGACATGCATGCAAGGAGAAAAAGAAGTGCTGTATAATCATACACTGGCTTTTCAGTGGACTCCAATCAACACACGCCAACGTATTGAATGTGAAGAAATGTGGGTGTAAAGTGCTAATTAACGAAATGGCATGTTACAGGCACAAGGCGTAAAAGTGGCCTCTGAAAGAAGTGTTGTTTAAGGATAGCAGGAATGAAAGCAGAGACGGTAAAAGTAGTTACAAACCGCTACAATTGAATGTTTTTATATGTCTCTAATGTGACTAGCAGCAGCAATAAGCCGAGATACAAATTTTCGAAACATAAAAACTTGAATTTTTGGCAGTGCGAGAGTTGTACGAAGCAACTAAATCGAGTTAACGAAGCAGCGGCTAAGCCATTCAAGCAGCCAATCAATGCAAAGGTCCATAGTTTGGCCATACGAGCCAACTACTAAAAATTCCAAGCCATAACCACATGCAACAATGAAACATATAAGTGTTTGTGTTGCTGATACCACGGCTGATGGCGTACAAGCGGCAAATTATCATTGTGGTTATAGTTCTTCTAAATGTAGCCTCTTTGTTTGTTGTTTTGTATTGGAGAAAGTTCCTGTGCTTTCGGTTTGCAACATATACATATAAGTACATTGATTGCTTCGGTTTTTTGGCTGCTCGCTGCAGCAAGTTTGTTGTTGTTTACGGTTACTCTTAACAACACACGTGTGCGCAATAGAGTACAATAGCAGAAGTAGTTCTAGCTACAATAATGGCGAACATTAACGTAGCGGAAGAGGGAACAGGGGGTTTGACGAGAGGTTGATCACAAAAGTTTTCTTTATTTTGTTTTATTTTATTTTTAATTTATTTTATGAGAAATTTATATAATTTAATTGTTGTTCATAGAACGAGGAATCAGCTTCTCAGTTGCCTACCAATCCGAAAGTAGAACCTGTTCATAAGAATTGTTCTGATCTTGAGCTTCAGGTATTGTGGGTGATATTTATGCTACTTCCGAGATAGAGAAATTCACTTTTTGAAAAATATCATCAGTAATGAATTTCCCAAGACGCAAGAAATATTTGTGTGTGGTATCACATATTGTTCATCAACTCATGCTGACAAGGGTTAACACAAATTTCGACTACGCCAGTGTTTCAAGAAACACAAACTCGTACTTATCTATATACTTTAGTTTGTGGCATTAACTGCGTTGCCTTTTTTCACATTACACGAAAGCCAATGAATTTTTATATCCCACAAAGCAGCGTTGAGCTGTGTGGAGTTGAGTTCAGGTCTCGAAAGTACGTAACGAGCACGTAAAACCTCAGTAATGCGGATGATGATTATAAGCCGGCCAAAGTGTAGGAAGCACCGAGGTAATAATACTAAGGTAATACGTAGTAGTTATATGGACGCCAGCAGCAGTGTGGCACGAATATGCTTTCACATATACTTATAAACCTGTCTCCAGCCAAGTGTAGTGAAATTAGCGTGCAGCTACTTCAAGTATTGGTACAACGGGATAAGCGCAACACTGCAAGCAAATCGCATCGCTTGCACTTGATACTTTACCACCAATAGCACAAGTGCATGGCCGCAACAACAACGTAGGCAACGACTTAGTCAAAGCTAAGACTCGCCGAAGCCAAGTAGAGCTCATAAGGTTTCGAAGTAATGCTGCTGACAGGCGGCCACTATCCTTTCGCTTCCCCTTCTCAGCAGCTGTGTTGAGTGTGGTCAATAACTAACTTCGCCGCGCCCACAATACAGACCACATCCACTGGACTTTCATGGCCCGCAGCGTCTTAACGAGCACTGCTATCTTAATAGCAGTTGTTATGGCTTGCCAACGTTGCGAAATGGCAGAGCGACACGTGGAACATTTAATAAGACTCCCCGCCGCAGTTAGTGACGTCCTTTACCGTGTTCGCTGCCGCAGCGGTCATCCATTCAAGTGGTGATAATTTAATGACACCACGTGCTTTTGTCACGCGTGATCTGCACACTACCTCTCGCTCTCCCCACTGTACTACCTTTTG